>CAUYLG010022828.1:0-13294 GCA_963573385.1 Cacajao melanocephalus
CACTTATTCTAAAATTGACCACATAATTGGAAATAAAACACTCCTCAGCAAATGCAAAAAAAAACTGACATCATAACAAAAAGTCTCTCAGACCACAGTGCAATCAAATTAGAACTCGGGACTAAAAAACTCACTCAAAACCACACAATTACATGGAAATTGAACAACCTGCTCCTGAATGACTCCTGGGTAAATAATGAAATGAGGGAAAAATCAAGAAATTATTTAAAACCGATGAGAACAAAGAGACAACCTACCAGAATCTCTAGGACACAGCTAAAGCAGTGTTAAGAGGGAAATTTATACACTAAATGCCCACATCAGAAATCTAGAAAGATCTAAAATTGACACCCTAACATCACAATAAAAAGAGCTAAAGAGGCAAGGGCAAACTAATAAAAAGGTAGGAGAAGACAAGAAATAACTAAGATCAGAGCAGAACTTAAAGAGAGAGAGACATGAAAAATCCTCCAAAAGAATCAATGCATAAAAGAGCTGGTTTTTTGAAAAAAATTAACAAAATAGATAAACTGCTAGCTAGACTAATAAAGAAGAAATGAGAAGAATCCAATAGACACAATAAAAAAAATGATAAAGGGGATATCACCACTGATACCACAGGAATACAAACTACCTTCAGAGAATACTATAAACAACTCTACAAATAAACTAGAAAATCTGGAAAAAAATAAATAAATTCCTGGACACGTACACTCTCCCGAGACTAAACCAAGAAGTTGTTGAATTCCTGAATAGACCAATAACAAGTTCTGAGATTGAGGAAGTAATTAATAGCCTACCAACCAAACCAAGCCCAGGACCAGATGGATTCACACACGGCTGAATTCTACCAGAGGTAATAATAATAATAATAATAATAATAATAATAATAATAAACTGTTACCATTCCTTCTGAAACTATTCCAAACAGCTGAAAAAGAGGAACGCCTCTGTAACTCATTTTATGAAGCCAGCATCATCCTGATATCAAAACCTGACAGAGATATAACAAAAAAAGCAAACTTCAGGCCAATATCCCTGATGAACATCAATGCAAAAATCCTCAATAAAATACTGACAAACAGAATCCAGCAGCACATCAAAAAATTATGCAACACTATCAAGTCAGCTTCATCCCTGAAATGCAAGGCTGGTTCAACATACAACAATCAATAAATGTAATCCATCATATAAACATAACCAAAGACAAAAACCACATGATTATCTCAATACATGCAGAAAAGGCCTTTGATAAAATTCAACATCTCTTCATGTTAAAAACTCTCAATAAACTAGGTATTGATGGCACATCTAAAAGTAATTAGAGCTATTTATGACAAACCCATAGCCAATAGCATCCTGAATGGGCAAAAGCTGTAAGCATTTCCTTTGAAAACTGGCACAAGACAAGGATGCCCTCTCTCACCACAACTATTCAATATAGTATTGGAAGTTCTGGCCAGGACAATCAGATAAGATAAAGAAATAAAATGCATTCTAACAGAAAGAGAGAAAGTCCAATTGTCTGTTTTCAGATGGCATGATTTTATTTAGAAAACTCCATTTTCTCAGTCCCAAAATTCCTTTAACTAGTAAGCAACATCAACAAAGTCTCAGGATACAAAATCAATGTGGAAAAATCACAAGCATTCCTTCACACCAAAAATAGACAAGCAGAGAGCCAAACTATGAATGAACTCCCATTCACAATTGCTACAAAGAGAATAAAATACCTAGGAATACAGCTAGCAAGGGATGTGAAGGACTTTTTCAATGAGAACTACAAACTATTGCTCAAGGAAATAAGACACAAACAAATTGAAAAACATTCCATCCTCATGGATAGGAAGAATATTGTGAAAATGGCTATACTGCCCAAAGTAATTTATAGACTCAATGCTATCCCCATCAAACTACCATTGACGTTCTTCACAGAATTAGAAAAAATTATTTTAAATTTCATATGGAATCAGAGAAAGCCCAGTATAGCCAAGACAATCCCAAGCAAAAAGAACAAAGCTGGAGGCATCACACTACCTGACTTCAAACTATACTGCAAGGCTACAGTAACCAAAACAGCATGGTACTGGTACCAAAACAGACATATAGACCAATGGACAGAACAGAGACCTCAGAACACCACACATCTACAATCATCTGATGTTCAACTAACCTGACAAAAAACAAGCAATGGGGAAAGGATTTTCTATTTAATAAATGGTGCTGGGAAAACTGGCTAGCCATATGCAGAAAACTAAAACTGGACCCCTCCCTTATACCATAAAAAAAATTAACTCAGGATGGATTAAAGACTTAAATGTAAAACCCAAAATCATAAGGGCCCTAGAAGAAAACCTAGGCAATACCATTCAGGACATAGGTATGGGCAAAGATTTCATGTCAAAAACACCAAAAGCAACAAAAGCCAAAATTGACAAATGGGATCTAATTAAACTAAAGAGCTTCTGCAAAGCAAAAGAAACTATCATCAGAGTGAACAGGCAACTTACAAAATGGGAGAAAAATTTTGCAATCTACCCATCTGACAAAGGTCTAATATCCAGAATTTACAAGAAACTTAAACAAATTTACAAGAAAAAAACAACCCCATCAAAAAGTGGGCAAAGGATATGAACAGACATTTCTCAAAAGAAGACATTGATGCAGCCAACAAACATGAAGAAAAACTCAACATCACTGATCGTTGGAGAAATGCAAATCAAAATCACAATGAGATATCGTCTCATGCTAGTCAGAATGGCAATTATCAAAAAGTCAGGAAACAAATTCTGGCAAGGCTCTTGAGAAATAGAAATGCTTTTACACTGTTGGTGGGATGTAAGTTAGTTCAACCATTGTGGAAGACAGTATGGTGATTCCTCAAGAATCTAGAAACAGAAATACCATTTGACCCAGCAATTCCATTACTGGGTATACACCCAAAGGAATATAAATCATTCTACTGTAAAGACACATGTACATATATGTTTAATGCAGTGCTATTTGCAATAGCATAGACATGGAAGCAACCCAAATGCCCATCAATGATAGACTGGATAAAGAAAATGTGGTACATACACACCAAGGAATACTATGCAGCCATAAAAAGGAATGAGTCATGTCCTTTGCAGGGACATGGATGAAGCGGAAGCCATCATCCTCAGCAAACTAACACAGGAACAGAAAACCAAACACCACATGTTCTCACTCATAAGTGGGAGTGGAACAATGAGAACACATGGACACAGAGAGGGAAACAACACACACCAGGGGCTGTTGGGGGATGGGGGGTGAGGGGAGGAAACTTAGATTGGTCAATAGGTGCAGCAAATCACAATGGCATGTAAACCTATGTAACAAACCTGCATATTCTGCACCTGTATCCCTTTTTTTTTTAAGAAGAAATTTTTTAAAATGACAAACTTGTCAGGAGGAAAGGTAGCTGCAACATTGAACAGAAATGTATGTATATAACAAAGACTTTTTCAAAATTAATTTAAAAAGTAAATTAGTTTTTTCAAAGGCCGTAGAACCAAAATTCACAGATCTCAGAGAAAAGGTTGAATCTGCTCTGGGACCTGTTATTAGCCTTATTGCTAATAAATATTTGTACTGTGACAAAATTTGGTCTAAAACTTGCTTTCTTTGTAACATGCCATCTAGTAGGAGGCATTATGGAGGATACCTGAAGTCTTTGCCTACTTTTACCTAGTAGAGGGCACCTGCCCTTTAAAACATACCCTCACCCACACCCATTGTGAACGACCAAATTACGTGGTTGGTTTATTTCAAGCACATATCCTCATCTCAAACACAGTGGCAGAACACTATGTCCCATGCTAAATTTTGGGTTGTCCTCAAACTGTACAGTTTTTGCCCTTGACAGTAGATTCTGTACAAATGTCTAAAAGTCACCCTTACTAGCAGATGCCTTACAAATACATACACCTAAATTCAATTTAGCATGACTATGAATAATCAAACCAAAAATTATAGCAGAAATTAACACTTAAGATGACCAGACACCCTCAGCAAAGTTCATGTTCTCCTTACAGCAGAGAACACCAATTGCCTTTTTGGAGTCTTTTTACATTATTTTCATTTTATAGACAGACCAACATGACATGAATTTTCCTCATATCAGATGCTGACTTGTAAGCCTAATTATATCCATATTTAAAGTATTATTGAGTTTTCTTATTAGATTTTCCACACAGAGGCAAGGAGAGTGGCGATCCAGTTATTTTCCAGGGCATAAGCTTAAAATGCTATAAAGTTGATGTAGAAACTGTGGGAATAAAGAGAAGATCGTAGCATGTCCATGTTTATTTTTATGCCATTCAGCTGCCTGGATTTTATGTTTCAAAAGCTGAACTACGGCTGGGCATGGTGGCTCACGCCTGTAATCCCAGCATTTTGGGAGGCCAAGGCAGGTGGATCACCTGAGGTCAGGAGTTTGAGACCAGCCTGGCCAAGACAGGTAAAACTCATCTCTACTAAAAATACAAAAAATTTAGCTGGGCATGGTGGTTTGTGCCTGTAATCTCAGCTACTTGGGAAGCTGCGGCCAAGAGAATCGCTTGAACCTGGGAGTCGGAGGTTGCAGTGAGCCAAGATCCTACCGCTGCACTGCAGCCTGGATGACAGAGTAGGACTCGGTCTCAAAACAAAACTACCGAACTACCTCCATACCTTGCAATGTGATGTTTAAGAAGAAGATGGCAGAAAAAGACAATCAGCAAAGGCTTGATACATCCATCTGCAGCACCTACTTTAGGGCTGGCCTAAGACAAATTACAGATTAAAACTCAGTTTTGGGTGGCTTTCCAACTTCCCCTTAAGCAGCCTGTAAGGGCAAGATGATAGATGCTATTGTCACTATTTTGGTTGATAGATGCCTGTTAATTAGAATAAGTAAAACTGATATCTGTGAAAATACTATATTCAACTCAACATAAGACCCTGAGGGCTATTTCCAGTAATTTTCTAAGTGAATTTCAAGCTTTCCAGTTTTGCAACTTTAAATTGAAAGCAACAATACCTATGCATGTTGTTTTAGTCAGGGTTTTCTAGAGAGACATAACTGATAGTGTACATAGAAATATTAAAAAAAAATGTATCAGGGGAACTGGCTTACTTGATTACGAAGGTTGAGAAATCCCACCGGTGGCCGTCTGCAAGCTGGAGAAACAGAAAAGCCAGTAGTATGGCTCAGTTTAAGTCCAAAGGCCTCAGCACCAAGGAAGCTGGTGGTGTAATTCTCAGACTAAGGCTGAAGACCCAAGAGCTAGGGGGCTTCTGGTGTGAGCCCAGGAGTCCAAAGGCTGGAGAACCTGGAGTTCCAAGGGTAGGGAAAGAAAAGCATTCCACTTCCAGAGGAGAAAGATAATTCACCCTTCCTCCACCTTTTGTTCCATGCAGGCCCCTAGCCAATTGGATGGTGCTTGTCCACATTCAGGGTGGATCTTCCCCACTCAGTCCATTGACTCACACACCAATCTCCTTTAGAAGCATCCTCACAGGCACACCTGGGACAGCCAAACCATTCTAATCAAAAGCAAAACCATCTGAGATTCATTTCAGCAGAAGAGGGAGAGGCTCAGAGCCTACTGAAGCATTGAGAATAAACAATGCTTTACCAGCTGAGTATGCCTTAATCTAGTCAAGTTGATACCCTAAAGTAACCTTTCACGCATTGACATCAGATGTGAAGAAACAAACACTTAAAACACTCATTGGTTAACTACTATATTCAAAGCACCCTATTACCTTCTCGAAGTCCAAGTGGTTGAAGATCAGATTTACAATTAAACCTTAATGAAAAGTATAAAAAGGAAAAAAGTGGAAAACAAATGGTCTAACTCAAAGAAGGAAAAATACAGGCATTTGTCAAAAAAATGTAACTCTTTTTCAAATAGTATTTGTCCACTTTTTTGAAGCTAAAAAATAGGTCTTAATTTTGGCTGCTCTCATGAGAAGTACTGATGATTTGTTTGTAACAGTGCTGGTCAGTGCCAATGGTCACTTCTTGTCCCGCTTCCAGAGCTAGCTAATTAGAATTTTAGAGGAGTGGGAACATCCACCCCAACAGGCTTCTATATGGAAAATGCTCTGTAAGTGATCATGGTATGCAGTGGACATTAAGAACCACTGGCCCAGCAAAGCAGCTGGGGAAGGTATGTTGGTTTCCCTTCTCTCCCCTTCCATCTTTTGAGACTTTTGTTACCAAGTTCAGCGTAAGCATGCAGAAGGGCTACTTGCCAAACCATCCTTTTTGTTTGGAAGATTGGACATGATCCTCAAATCCAAGTTTCTCTCCAATTACTAATGATTATGGCAGTCAAAAAGAGAAAGAGAAGAACTTAAAGTACAAGGTGACCAGAAAAATCTGACTAAAGGACAAATGTTGCAACAATAGTTCAAAGTTTGCTTTGCCCTGTTCCAAGCTGATAATAGGATCTCTATTTACTCCTCACAGCATTCCTCTCAGGAGACACTGTACTTTCTATAGTTTACACTTAAATCCTGTAAAGCAGCATTTCTTTTAGGATCTTTCCCATTTTAGGCTTTCTCAATTTATACTTCTTCATGAAAGCCATTCACACTTTGTATTTTGTTTGCTGTTATTTTTAATTTAAAAATGGTTAAGTCATTCATTTACATCATATCTTTGGAGGGAAGCACACCTGGCTTCATTCATAATTCCCCCTCCCATAAAACATTTCTCTCTGAGAAGCCCCCAGGTCATGATTATCATCTTTCCCCCAGCTCTTCTTGGCCTTCTTGTTAATAGTACTTCATAAGGTTAACACTCCATGTGTTCTCACTCCACAAAATGCAATTTAGATTTTACTGTATAATTATGTGATTCTGAATGCATAATAAATCCTGCCTTTGTTATTAGTTATTCCATGCATTTATGATTTGTCTTCCCAAGTAGATGGTAAACATTTTGTCTGCTAACTTACAGTTCTGCAAATTCAAGAAAAGGCTGTGCTTTGTCAATTTTTACTTATCAAAAACCCCCACGTTCAATTACTCCTGACCATTGAGGGTTAATTACTATTGATTTTGTGAGTAAACAGAGAAAAGGGAATCATTTTCTGAAATCTCTACTTAAAAGCACCAAATTCTCATCATTTTTCCAGGCATTAAAAGTTGCTGCATGAATCCTATTACCTCCAAAAAGCATATTTTTAAAAAGTATAGCTGACTTACTCTGTACACATTTAAACCTACATAAAATATTTCCCTCTCCTGCAATACGGGATTATTTTTAAATGTATTTTCACAAGTCATAGGAAAACTCAGATTTAAAGAGATCTCTAAAATCCCTTAGTGGGACATTCTGTAAAATGCTCTTCCAAGAAGATAATTCCATTGTGGACTTCATGACAGTTCTTTGTGTGGTTAATCACAAACAATGTAGCATGAATCAAGCGCTGGAGAGATTTATAATGCTTCTTTTCCTTGGGATTTCTCAAAGGCATTTTATATTGCCTCATTTGGGGCGTCTATGTGAAAGTTTACCTTAGAAAAAAGGTCACATAATAGCATGATGTCCAGAAAGGATTGTCTGAAATCCACTGAGTTGACTAAAGCATTTTATTTTGGGACCAAAAAAGATTTAATAAACTTCCATTATTCATGCATATGAAGTAAAAATAGACCAAATGACCAAAAAGTCAATTCAGAAAATGGTCTTGCTCTGGTACAAATTATTTAAATTACAAGTAACAGAACCTACTTATAACAGTCTTTGGGGAAAAAAGTGCATAGGGAGAGATTTAATGGAAGAATAAAAAAATATATCGCTATGCTTTGTGCAATTAGGTGTCACAGCAAAAATAAACTCAGAAAGTAAACAAGAGACTGCATATCAGGAGTAGCATGTCCTTTTTATTTTTATTTATTTTTTTGCTGTTCTCATTATATCCATCTCATTTTGCTTATGCCTTCTTCTGCAGATTGAGGGTTTTTTTGTTTTTTTTTTTTTGAGACTGAGTTTTGCCCTTGTCATCCAGGCTGGAGTGCAATGACTGATCTTGGTTCACTAAAACCTCTGCCTCCTGGGTTCAAGCAATTCTCCTACCTCAGCCTCCTGAATAGTTGGGACCTCTGGCATGCACCACTACACCTAACTCATTTTGTATTTTTAGTAGAGAATGGGTTTCACCTGTTGGCCAGGCTGGTCTCAAACTCATGACCTCAGGTAATCTGCCCACCTTGGCCTCCCAAAGTGCTGGGATTACAGGTATGAGCCACTGTGTCCCGCCAGATTTAGTTTTTATGTCCGCTATAGACAGGACTGCATCAATACTTTTCATATCATTTTTTTAGATGATGTGAACTGTAAGATCACATAATAAAAAAAATAATGAGACTTCACTTTTACTAATTGAAAATCAGATAGCTCAGACCAACATTCACCCAGATGACAAACAAAAGATGAGAAAAAAACTTCTTGGCATCATACAGATAGGGAGATATTGAAGACTCACTAGATCAAGATTCAGGAGAAGATGAAAAGGCAGAGACAGGTACCCAGCAGTTGGAGCTACTTTCCTGGAGGCTTCTGTTGATTTCTAAAGAAGCTGCTCAGTTACTAAGCCACACTTTTATCAGCTTCATGGAGTTTGGAGGACAGAAGATAAAGCCTGTTTGGTTAATATTTACTTAGTTTACCTACCTATTTACAATTTCATTATTTTTTACTCTATCCTGCATCTCTAAGATTCATCTAAAAACTTGTCCTTCTACTTGGAGGTCAGTTTTGCATTAAAAGAAGTACTAAATAAAATACTAACTGCAAGAGTGGAGAAACTGATAAATCCCTGTGCTTGGATTGGAACCTAAAATGGCTTAACTCTAGAAGACTCAACCAGAAGTGAACTGTCTCCGACATGGATTACGGCCCAATGTCAAGTAATGGAGTTTGATAAAATTTTGAAATTGAATTAAGATAACACCAGAATAGAGATTATAGTGCCCACGGGTGTAGGACAGAAGCAAACAAAATATTTCTTCTGAGAAAAAGAACATTACCCAAGCTTCAAATTATTTCTACAAGCACTTTTTCAAATAAAATGTCTGGATCTCATTTATAATTACCAGAAATACAAAAAGACAAGAAAAGATGAATATAAATCAGCAGAAACAATATACGATCATACCAATTGAGGTTGGTTCACATGTTTGAACTAATAAATACAGACTTTAAACAGACTAAAAATAACTATGTTGGTCATATTCAATGAGTTCAAAAGAAAACTGGAATATTAAAAAATACCTAGCATATTTTTTTAAAAATATGAAAAAAATAGAATTTATAAGGCACAAAGTTCTAAAAACTAAAATTTAGAACTTAATTGATCAGTATAACAATGAATTAGGCACAACTAAAAAGAGAATCAGTAAGCTGGAAGGTAGGTCAGAAGAAATAATTTAAAGAACAGAAAAACAAATGAATGAAATGCACCAAAGAGAGGTGATAAGAAGCATGGATAATACAGCAGAAAGGGCAAACATACATTTATCTCCAGTCCCAGAAGAAAAGGAAAGAGAGAGGATATTGTACAAGCAATATTTGAGAAGGTAATGACTGTGAATATTCCAAACGTGAGGAACAACATCATCCACAGAGTTAAAGGAGTCCAAGCACAGCAAATACAAGGAAATCCACACCAATACATATCATAACAAAATCTACAAAAAAATCAAATGTAAAGAGATAATTTTAAAAGCAGCTAGAGAAAAAGATATACTATTTTCAAAAGAGCAATAATCAGATCAAGAGATGACTTCTTATCAAACAAAAATATAATTATCTCCTCAATGGATTGAAAGGAAATAATTGATTTTTATGCCATTGAAAATATTCAGAATTAAGCAAAGTAAAGATATCTTCATACCACAGAAAAAACACCTGCAAAACTACATTAACAGAAGTACTAAAGAATGATCTCCAAATAGAAGGACAAGTTTTTAGATGAATCTTAAGAGATGCAGGATGTAGTAAAAAATAATGAAATTGTAAATAGGTGGGTAAACTAAATAAATATTAACCACATAAACCAGTTATAATAATGTCTTAATGAGGTTTGTTTTTTGTTTTCTTGAAGGCAGGGTCTCATCCTGTCACCCAGGCTGGAGTATAGTTGCACTACCACGGCTCCACTGTAGCCTTGAACTCCTGGGCTCAAGCTTTCCTCCTGCTTCAGCCTCCTGCATAGCTGGCACTAAAGGTGTGCACCACCATGACTGCAATTATTTCATTTTTTGTATAGACATGGTCTTCATTGTTTCCCAGGCTGGTCTCGAACTCCCGGCTTCAACGCATCCTCTGCCTTAGCCTCCCAAAGGGCTGAGGTTTAATACACACACACACACACACACACACACACACACACACACATACACACACACACACCCCTGTTCTACAGAGTAATCCATATGTCAAAAACTGGCTCATTGATTATCCTTACAAGAAGTCTATTAAAGAGAGAAGGCAAAAGTCTTACCTTGAAGCTGATGGAGGTTGTTGAAAAAATGCCTCTCTCCCCACTCCATTTTATCCATATCTCCACAAGAAACAGAAGGAAGTTGATCAAAGTACTCAAGACTGTCTAAATGTCTCAGTATTCCAAATATATGTATATTCATAAAATCTAGAGAAATGGGGCCCTGACCACTGGCAGTCTGTAAGACACAGTTTTAGGGATGGCTGAATTATATAACTACTACCCAGGTTGGTCAGGACACATTTCTCACACAAATAGGATATCTTAACCACCAAAAAAAACCAGAATATAACATTATCTTTAAAAATTAAAAAATTAAAAATAGAAGTGTAAATAATTATTTGGAAGTGTTTGCCATTTTTGAAAAAATATACTTATCTGCATTCAAGTTTGGAAGATTTTGTTTATTAGATCACCAAGGCAATATTGTTTTTTAACTGTATTTTATGTGGCTCAAGCAAAAGCATAAATTCTTAATATTGCAATATACTTTCCATAATACAACTATCTAGTCTATTTGCAAAGGAACAATGGTTTTAATTAGACTTATATTACTTTTTCTTCTCAGAAATTTTATTTTTCAGAATAAAAAACTACAGTCATTACAGTGAAAATATAAACAGAACTATTTACAATATAAACACATAATTTACAATATAAACACAAATAGAACAGGACTATTTACAATATAAACACATACTCAAACCTACAACTTTCCAAAATCCCTCTCCTTCACTTTTTTCTTTCTAACATTGGATTAATGTGTTTATTTTCAAAGGAACTTGATGGGGAGTACTAAAAGTTAGAAAGAATATTATAGTTGTTTAATAGTAGTTTATAGATGTTAAATACTAAGTCATAGATGATATAATAAGCATAACTTCAGAAATATTTCAAGATAATTTTTGGCATACTGCATGCTTTCAAATAAATTAATACAGAAATATTCACCTAAACAGAAATATAATTAGACTCATCATGTCAAAATTGACTGTTTTTAATCTTATAACTGTTAAACATAAGGTGAGATTATCTTCATTGAATTTTAGATAATAACTAGAGCAAATTATCTAGGAGATATTGTTATGCAAAAACAATAGGGTGAATTGGTTAACAGTACATAGAATGCTGTTTCAGTGAATGCCACATTTTTGTAAAAAAATCTTAGGGTTTAAAATAATAATAAATGAGGATTAATTGAGCTTTCTGGGGGAAATATTTACTGAAATAGTTAATATTTTCTGAAGAATAACAAAAAATAAGATACTAGCTGAAGGGAATGAATAAAGATAATTTTATTCTCAAACAATTAAATTTTATACATTTCTTGATCATCCAACAACTTGATAATCACTTTATAAAAACTGGTTTGAACACTTTGAAATAAACACAGACTTCTTTCTGCAGAGCTCTCAATGACAGGGACCCTATTAGATGGAGATTGCAGAAAAGCTCTCACCAACTTCAGTGTATTTTAATTTAAAATTCGGCTACTGCCATGTTGTAACCATGACAGCAAAGAGGGCCTTTCTCCAACTGTGTAGAATAAGGAGATTGGCTCTTTTAGCACAATATCCATCAAAAAGATTAAGTAATGAAACAGGACACATTCCTGTCACTTCTACATCTGCCTGCTGTGCAAGTACACAAAGAGAGAAAGAAGCCGTCAGTTTGAGCAGCATTTTCCAATCTGAGGCTTTTAGGAAAATTACAGGGCACTGAAGAATTACAGTTCACATTGGAGTTGATTGGTGTCGCAGTCAAAAGGAGGAAAGACTTGTACTTTCACAATAGGGATTTGTCTTCCCTGAGCAAAGCTAATCACCTCCTATACTCGTGAAACTAACGAAACAGCTAATCAAAAGAAATCTTCCATTGAAGTGAAGTCTTCATAAGCTCTTGGTTTAGTACAAAATTGGTTTTGATTTTCATAAATGCCAGGCAGCTTTGACTGTGTTGTCAACATCTGCACAGGTAATAATGTTGCTGGATATTTGAGGGTTGCTCCAAGGTTCTGTCCTAGAAAGATATCTTTGGATCCTGTTAATATTGGTAGATGTTCTGATTCCAAATAAAGCGCAATTTTTCATTATCCAGCATAGTACCGCTTGAGTGATTACATTAAAGAGGATAGACTTCTCATCTTTCCCAGTCAACAAACAAATGTTTGACAATAGTGGCCTCTTCACTTGGAATCTCTAATCACAGTTCTTGGCATTGCTTCCTTCTGAGTTTTAGCTCAGAGTTAACAGAGAATAACAAACATATTACTGTGTCATTCAGCAAGGACAGAGGAGAAAAAGTGAAAAGTGGTCAGTTTAATATTTTAGCAATGTGGGAGAGAGATCCACGATGGCCAATTAACAACAGCTCAGGATTTTAGCTCCCAGTGAAAGCGCAGAGAGCTTGTGGACAACGCAATTTCAGACAAATTTCTGTTGCCCACAAACTGGGAGCTACCCAGAGGAGGAGCCACACAGGTCGCCAGCGCAACTCTTTTGGCTGGCGTGGTGCGGCGCTTCTCAGTGCAGAGTATACGCGACTGGGTGCCCTCTGAGTCAGGCTCGGCTGGTCCCATCCCCAGAAGAACAGCAATTAAAAATGCTGAGGACTGAGAGTTTCACAGCAATCAGAGCCGAACCGGGAAGGTCCAGCTCTGTGGGGAAGGGGCATCCGCCAAAGGAAAACTAAGAAACAGAAAAAACTTCATCATCGGGAGGAGAGAGATCCAAGATGGCGATTAACAACAGTTTAGGATTGTAGCTCCCAATGAC
>CAUYLG010022832.1:0-37539 GCA_963573385.1 Cacajao melanocephalus
GAAAGAAAGAAAGAAAGAAAGAAAGAATAAACCAACCCCAAAATTAGTAGAAGAAAAGAAATAAAGATCAAAGCAGAAATATATGAAATTAAAATTTTAAAAAATATGGAAGAGGCCAGGCATGGTAGCTCACACCTGTAATGCCAGCACTTTGAGAGGCCAAAGCAGGCAGATTACTTGAGTCCAGGAGTTCAAAACCAGCCTGGGTAACATGGTGAAACCCAAACTCTACAAAAAATACAATAATTAGCCAGGTGTGGTGGCACGTGCCTATAGTCCCAGCTACATGGAGGGCTGAGGTGGGAGGATTGCTTGAGCCTAGGACGTTGAGGCTGCAATGAGCTGTGATCATGCCACTGTACTCCAGACTGGATGACAGAGTGAGATCCTGTCTCTACAAAACAAAAACAAAAATCACAGAAGGTCAATAAAATGAAAAGCTGGTTTTTTGAAAAGATAAACAAAATCAACAAACCTTTAGCTAGACTAAGAAAGAGAGATCCAAATAAAAAAAATAAAAATTAAAAAGGAGATATAACAGCTGAAACCTCAAAGAATCATTTAAGAATATTATGAACTAATATATGCAAAACAAATTGGAAAACCGAGAAAAAATGGATAGATTCTTGGACACATACAACCTACCATGATTGAAACATGAAGAAACAGAAAACCTCAACAAACGAATAATGAGTAACAAGATAAAAGCCATAATAAAAAGTTTACCATCAAAGAAGTGCCCAAGACTTGATGGATTCTCTGTTGTAGACTACCAAACATTTAAAGAAAACTAATACCAATCCTACTCAAACTCTTCAAAAATACTGAAAAGGAAGGAATACCCCCAAACTCATTCAAAGAGGCCAGCATTACCCTGATACCAAAACCATATAAGGAACCAACAAAAAAGGGAAAACTACAGGCCAATATAGTTTGATATATTGATATAATATGAACATAGATACAAAAATCCAGCAAACTGAATTCAACAACACATTAAAAGATCATTTGTCATGATCAAGTAGGACAAGGATGATTCAACACATGTGTGTCAGTAAACATAATATATCACAATAACAGATTCAAGAACAAAAACCGTATGATTATTTCAATGGATGTCAGAAAAGCACTCAATAAAATGCAACATCCCTTTATAACAACAACAACAAAAAGACCCTCATCAAAGGTATAGAAGGAACATACTTCAAAATAGAAAAAGCCATATAGCATACTCAACAGGGAAAAATTGAAGGCCTTTCCTCTAAAGTCTGGAATAAGACAATGATGCCCACTTTCATCACCATTATTAAACATAATACTGGAGGTCCTGGCCAGAGCAATTAAGCAAGAAAAGAAACAAAGAGTATCCAAATTGGAAAAGAAAAAGTCTTATTAGCCTTGTTCTCAGATGACATGATCTTACATCAAAAAAACCCCTAAATTCTCCACCAAAAAACTATTAGAAATGATACATTCAGTAAAGTTGCAGGATAAAAAATCAACATACAAATGTCAATAACATTTATATATAACATAACTGAACAGTATGAATCTCCTAAAAGAGTGATTTTTGTATGAGAATGAATGAATAATACAGGGTCAAAGAATACTCTGAAAAATAAATCAAAAGAGTAATCCCATTTACAATGGTTACAAAAAAAAAATCCTAGGAATCAATCCAAACAAGTGAAATATGTAGGCAAGGAAGACCATAAAACTCTCATGAAAAAAATAGAAGAGGACACCAAAAAATGGAAAGATATTTCAAGCTCATGTACTGGAAGAATTAATGTTGTTAAAATGGCAATACTACCCAAACTAATTCTGAGATTCAATGCAATCCTTATCAAAACACCAATGACATTCTTCAGAGAAACAACAACAAAAAAAATACTAAACTTTATATGAAACCACAAAAGACTCCAAATAGCAAAGTAATCCAAAGCAAAAAGAACAAAGCTGGAAGCATCACACTACCTGACTTCAAAACACACTACAGAGCTATAGTAACCCAAACAGCAGGGTACTAGCATAAATACAGACACACAGACCAATGGAACATAATACAGACCCAGATATAAGTCCACACATTTACAATCAACTCATCTTTGACAAAAGTGCCAAGAACATATTTTCGGTAAAGGACGGTCTTTTTAATCAATGATGCTGAGAAAGCTGGATTAACTATATATGAAAGAGTGAAATGAAACTAGGCCCCAATCTCTCATGACACACAAAAACCAAATCAAAATGGATTAAAGACTTAAATATAAGACCTCAAATTAAACATTGGGAAAACTCTTCAGGATACTGGTCTGGGCAAAAATTTTTGTGTGTGTAAGACCTCAAAAGCACAGACAATCAAAGCAAAAATAGACAACTGAGATCACATTAAGCTAAAATACTTCCACACAGCAAAGAAAACAAAAGAGAAGAGCCAACTCATAGAATGGAAGACTATATTTGCGAACTATCCAACTGACAAGAGATTAATAACCAGAATATATAAGCAGCTCAAATAACTCAGTAGCAAAAAAAAAAACAAAAAACAAAACAAAACAAAAACCCAAAAACAAATTATCTAATTTTACAATGGGCAAAAGATCTGAATGGATATTTATTTTTCTTTCTTTTTTTTTTGAGACGGATTCTCACTGTCATCCAGGCTGGAGTGCAGTGGGGTGATCTTGGCTCACTGCAACCTCTACTTCTTGGGTTCAGGCAATTCTTCTGCCTCAGCCTCCCGAGTAGCTGGGACTACAGGCGCGTGCTACCACACATGGCTAACTTTTTTTGTATTTTTAGTAGAGATAGGGTTTCACCATGTTAGCCAGGCTGGTCTCAAACTCCTGACCTTGTGATCTGCCCACCTCGGCCTCCCAAAGTGCTGAGATTACAGTTGTGAGCCACGACACCTGGCTGGATATTTCTTAAAAGAAGACATGCAAATGACCGATGAGTATATGAAAAAATGCTCAACATCACAAATCGAGAAATGCAAATCAAAATTACAATGCAGTAACATCTCACTCCAGTTAAAATGGTTTGTATCAAAATGACACACAATAACAAATGCAAGCAAAGATGTGGACAAAGGGGAACTCTCACACACTGTTGGTGGAAATGTAAATAATTATAGCCATTACGCAGAACAGTATGGAGGTTCTTCAAAAAACTAAAAATAGAACTACCATATGAGAGTTGTGGGGGTGTTAGGAAAAGGTGAGGATGGTTAATGGGTACCAAAAAAAAAAAAAAAAAAGAGAAAGAATGAATAAGACCTAGTATTTGATAGCACAACCGGGTGACTATAGTCAATAATTTAATGGTATATTTATTATCTACATTATAAAAGAGTATAATTGGATTGTTTGCAACATAAAGGATAAATGCTTGAGGGGATGGATACCCCATTTTCCATGACATGAATATTACACATTGCATGCCAGTAACAAAATATCCCACGTACCCAATAAACACATAGATGTACTATGTACCCACAATTTTTTTTTTAATTATTATACTTTAAGTTCTGGGATATATGTACAGAACATGCAGGTTTGTTACATAGGCATACATGTGCCATGGTAGTTTGCTGCACCCGTCAACTTGTCACGTAGGTTTTAAGCCCTGCATGCATTAGGTATTTGTCTTAATGCTCTCCCTCCCCTTACCCACCACGCTGACAGGCCCCGGTGAGTGATGTTCCCCTCCCTGTGTCCATGTGTTCTCATTGTTCAACTCCCATTTATGAGTGAGAAAATGCAGTGTTTGGTTTTCTGTTCCTGTGTTAGTGTGCTGAGAATGATTGTTTCCAGTTTCATCCATGTCCCTGCAAAGGACATGAACTCATTATTTTTTATGGCTACACAGTATCCCATGATGTATATGTGCCACATTTTCTTTATCCAGTTGATCATTGATAATCTTTCTGATTGGTTCCAAGTCTTTGCCATTGTAAATAGTGCTGCAACAAACATACATTTGCATGTGTCTTTATAGTAGAATGATTTATAATCGTTTGGGATTAAACATATTTAAAAAAAACTACCATATGATCCAGCAATTCCACTATTAGACTTATATATATATCCAAAAGAAAAGAAATCAATATATCCAAGAAACATCTGCATTCCTATGTTTACTGCAGCACTGTACACAATAGTCAAGATATGGACTCAACCTAAGTGTCCATCTGTGGATGAATGGATTTAAAAACATAGTATAAATACATAGTAAAAAATTATTCAGCCATAAAAAAAGATGAAATCCTGTAATTTGCAGCAACATAGATGGAACCTGAGGCCATTATGCTAAGTGAAATAAGCCAAGTACAGAAAGACAAATTGCACATGTTCTAACTTGTATGTAGGAGCTAAAAACAGTAGATCTCACGAAGATAGAGAGTAGACTGGTGGTTAGCAGAAAGGAAGGAATCAGATGGATGAAGAGGAAAGAAAATAATATACATGTATTATTACCACTGAACTGTACACTTAAAAATGGTAAAGATGGTAAATTATATACATATATTTTACCTCAACAAGAAATAAAAATTTGTTAAAACTACAGTAAGAAACCACTACACTTCTGCTAAAATGACTAAGATAAAAAAGACTAACAATACCAAGTTTCAATGAGTATGTGGCAGAATTAGAACCATCATACCTTACCAGTAAGAATGTAAAACTTTCCAACCACTTTGGAAAACAGTTTAATGACTACTTAAAAAGTTAAACAGACACTTACCATATGACCCAGAAATTCCATTCCCAGTGTCTACCCGACAAAAATAAAAACACATCCAAACAAAGACTTGCATGTGAATGTTCACTGCCAGAAACTGGAAACAACTCAAATGTTGACCAACTAGTGAGCAGATAAATAAAAGGTAGTACTATATCCACACAATGGAATGCTAGTTAACAATTTTTAAAATGAATTACTGACATATGAAATAATATGGGTGGAACTCAAAAATATTATAAGTTAAAGAAGCCAGAGACATAAGTCACCATATTTTATGATTCCATTTATATGAAATTTCCGGTAAAGAAAAGACTACAGAAATAGAAAAATGAGTGGTTGCAAGGAGTTGGAGGTGGAAGCAAGGATTGACCATGAATGAACAGGCAAGAGAGAACGTTTTCCAGTGACAAGAATTGTTAGAATATTAGATTATGGAAATAGTTACACACTTTATACATACTACAAATTATCCATTTCCACACTTTAAAAAAAGCCTTTTTTGAGGCCCTATGGAGTTAGGTGATTATGTTCTGTGTAACTTTCTGGGGTTTTGGTTTAATCCACACCAATATATGAATATGGAAATATGTAATTCCCTATGTCCAAAGTACTTTTAAAACACTAATTTCATATGGTTCAACCTAAATATTTGGGCAACTATAAAAAGAACTGGAGTAAATGAAGCAAGATTAGTAACAGGGAAGTAAACTTAATAAAAAAAGGGAAGGAAACAAGAATGGAATTCTGCATAGGCAGAAACTGGGAGAGGAGATTTCTATCATGTGATTAAGCCACTGATGAGACATTTCTTTTCTTCTTCTTCTTTTTTGTTTTTTTGAGATGGAGTTTCGCTCTTGTCACCCAGGCTGGAGTGCAATGGCATGATTTTGGCTCACGGCAACCTCTGCCTCCCAGGTTCAAGAGATTCTCCTGCCTCAGCCTCCCAAGTAGCTGGGATTAAAGGTGCCCACGCCACCACGATTAGCTAATTATTTTGTATTTGTATTAGAGACGGGCTTTTATCATGTTGGCCAGGCTGGTCTTGAACCCCTGCCTCCCAAAGTGTTGGGATTACAGGTGTGAGCCACTGCACCTGGCAAGACTCACATTTCTAACCAATGGTAATATTAACCATTAAGGAATATGTATAGAATATCAAACTAGTAACAGTGGTTAGCTCTAGAGATGAAAAGAAAAATTGGAATTGAACAATACTTCCCTTTAGAGATTCTGGCAATATGGAAGCATCATGTCATAATACCTAAATCTTGCAGGCTATATTATTCACTCATTCTCATACCAAAATCACTCTTTTTGGAGATTCATACCATTCAGTTATTCCAATACTCCCTCATCATCATCACTGTCATTTCCTACCTCCGTGTCACTCTTGTATATTCATTGAGGACTGTGGCACCAAGCTGTCTCTCTCTCAAGCCATTTTCCTGCCACTATGCCAGAAGAATTCCATATCCCTAAGATGACCCCAGCTAACATCCTACTCTCTTGGTAGATATTGAGCAAAGTGTTACAAATTCATTTGCTTTCAGGGGTGATGTTGGTAATACTATGAATAAAGCTGAGTGTACATAGGGCTTACTGGCATTCTAATTCAAAATTATAAAAAACACTATGCAAGTTAAAACATAACTCTTCTGCAAATTAAATTTGACTGGCAATCCATTTCTTTGCTATCTTTCCCAATTCTGGTGTTTCTCAACTTTTTAAAAATTGTTGTCTTCCATTAATAGATAATAAAGATTCCTTCTTTAAAGTTATTTGAAATTTCAAAATACGTCAAATACTGAGACTAAAACCAATCCACAGCAATTATATTACTGAAAATGTTTTTCTAAACTACAACGGTTCACTACCCTTCCCCTGGCCCATTAGGAAATACTAGCCTGAAAACTACACCATCTCTGAAATTTAAAAACCAATTATCTCTCCCTTTTTTTTTTTTTTTTGAGACAGAGTCTCACTCTGTCACCTAGTTTAGAGTGCAGTGTTACAATGACAGTTTACTGCAGCCTCAACCTCCTGGGCACAAGCGATCCTCCCACCTCAGCCTCATGCATAGCTGGGACCACAGGTACAAGCCACCTCATCTGGCTATTTTTGTAGAGACAAAGTCTAGCCATGTGGCCCAGGATGGTCTAGAATTCCCTGACTCAAATGATCCACCTGCCTTGGCCTCCCAAAATGCTAGGACTACAGGCATGAGCCACTGTGTCCAAACATCTCACTTTCTTATTTCTAATTCTTATTCTTATTTGAAGTATATTGGCTCTTTAAATTCTGAGAAACCTCCCTATTTCTCTTTTTACTAATTTTTTTTTGAGACAGAGTCTCAGTCTGTCACCCAGGCTGGAGTGCAATGGTGCGATCTCAGCTCACTGCGACCTCCACCTCCCAAGTTCAAGTGATTCTCCTGCCTCAGCCTCCAGAGTAGCTGGGACTACAGGCTCATCCCACCACACCCAGCTAATTTTTGTACTTTTAGTAGAGATGAGGTTTCACCAAGTTGGCCAGGCTGGTGTCGAACTCTTGACCTCAGTTGATCAGCCCGCCTCTGTCTCACAAAGTGCTGGGATTATAGGCATGAGCCACTGTGCCCAGTCTCTTTGTACTAATTTTGTTAACCACCTTTTCTGCTGCGGCTCTACTTAGCAATTCCCAGAAATTACTTAAGTCAGGGGTCCTTGCCATTTCGTATAAATGTTTTCTCAAAGATCATTAACAAAATCTCTCAAGCTCTACTGTTAATGTTCCAAACTATTTGCATTTTCCAAATAAACCACAATCACATGCTGTACTTTCTGCCTAAAATACTTTTCAATTTTTAACTCTTACTCATACTTAAAGATGTATGTCAAGTCATAGCTCCCCTAGTTAGACAGAAAATAGTTTTTATTTCTTTATAAATGAGATAGGAAGTGGTATCTCCATTCCTTCCATGATGTGGAGCTTCTCTTGGATTAATAAACTCTGCCTCTAAAAAGCAAATAGTGTCCCTGCCAGCAGGAGTATGAGATAACTTCATTCATAATCTGAAGGATTTTTGCAATTATTCAGCATTTGGTAAACATTTCTTAAAAAATGCAGAACACATTGTATAAAGCAAAGGAGCTACAAGTTTGGCTTTCGTAAGCCACCCCAGCATCACATTTCTTAAAAACTGCATAGAAAGAATACCAATTTTAAAAACCAACATTGTTGATATATACCTTACTGTATCACACATCTATTTATCAAAAGTTTAATGTTCTAACCTGGAATGTCGGAGGCTGTCCTTTTTGTTTTTTGCAGAACACAATGTGCATTCACAGCCAACTGCATGGGGCTTGGGTAGAGATACATCCTGTTTTAAGAGCATTGTAAGAATTTCATAGTTGTTACGATGAGCAGCTAAAATGACAGGCGCAACATCCATAGTTGTTGAATACTCAGGATTCTGAATTCGTTCCATTAGTTTCTGAAAAATATTTACATAAATGTCCAAAGTTATTATTTGTGACTTCACAAATATAATTATCTAAAGAATGAAATGAAAAAATAGGAAGGCACAAAGAACTTAACAATTATTTTAAGGAATATGTTAAACATTTTGCTTGGACTAAATTTTTCCTTGAAACCTCAAAACTTAACTGTAATTAATAAATGCAGTGTAATCATACGGGACAAAATCTTCAATAGGTAACATTCATATAACTAGGGTTCTGTTTTTTCCAACAAAAAAGTAAGAATATCTACAGAAATACCTTAGGGAAAAGTGTTAAATTTTCACAAGATTATAGAATCATGCCTGACAAAAATAAAGAACAAGAATGTTAGAAAAAGAATATATTGGAAAAACAAAAATACTAAAAATAGAGAGAATATTAACATGTGAGAAAAACTATAGGAATTCTACTTCTATGGCAAACCTTATCACATTGACAGCAATGCAGCTACTTGAAAAGGGTAATAGGAAGCACTCTTCATTTTGTATAAATTTCTACACATTTTCAATTATTACATACACTACTTCCCATTATAAATGCAAAAACATTAACAATAATGCAACTATTTAATGAGTTCTGGATCTGTTAGACACTTTACATTTATCATCTCATTTAATTGCCACAGTAGCCTGCAAAACCTAGCATTATAATCCCCACGAAGAAACTGAGGCTCAGAGAAGCTAATGTGCCTGAACCACTAATAAGGAGCTGGATGCTGATCAGAATCCAGGTTTGTATTACCCTGGAGCCAGAGCTGCTTCCACTACAGCAGCCCATTGGCGTGGTAAGAGCATGAAATGAGGAACATAACATTAGTAATTAAAGAATCAGGCTTAAATAAAAAGGTTGATTATTTTATAACTATTGTATTTTCTTTCTAATACTTCTTACTTTTTTGCAATATTGTAAAAGTAGTGTATACTTATTGTAAAATATCTGAACATACAGAAAATTTAGGAAGAATTTTTAAAATACCCATATTCCTACTACCCAAAGAACATTTTCTAGTATAGTATTTCATTCTAATTCTTCTACTACACTCCCCTTTTAAGGACATCTTTGGCATAAACAGTAGGTATTCTAAGCACCAATGATTAAACACAGTGGTCCTTAATATCTCCAAGACCAGGGACCCTTTTAATAATCCATAAAGCAGGACCTTTACATAGACCAGAATCTTCAGAAAGAAACATTCATGCACAGAATTTTGTATGCAATTTAAGGAAGTTCATAGATTCTGTGTTCAAGTATTTTATTTTGCTAATTTACCATAAACATCTTTATGAAAAGAGCTTTTTCCAAATTTAGGATTATCTCATTAACACAGAAGCCCAGAAATGGAATTATGGGTCTAAAGGCCATGAACAGTTTTGAAGCTCTTGACACATAATGTTAAACTCCTTCTAACAGTTTATATTACCAATAATATAAGAAGATAACCATTTTACACTAAAGTTTTACTCACCAGTCCTGAGCATGATCACTCCCAATTTATAGTGAAAAATGAAATTTTAATTTACTTCCCTTTGATCACTGGTAAGTTTTAATATTTTCTAATATACTTATCTGATTTTCCTCCTCTTTTGTGAAAAATTTGTTTATATACTTATTTATTGAGGACTTCAAATTAATGAATTTACTTTAAAATTACAGAGAAACTTAAAATTAGCCCTTTTCCATCTTAGTGCATTACTGGTTATAAAGAAGAAAAAAATATACTTAATCCCTTAAGAGAAAAGTGGTCCTCATGTTTCATATGAAACATATTTAACTGTAAGATAAACACCACTAGTTATGCATAAGATTAAAGTTCATAATTCCATTGTTCATAATATAATCTGTGAACTATTAAAGAAACAACCTGAATTTGAAAGCCAATTGCCAAAAAGACAATCTGGCAAGCCAAGAATACAGAATGAATTCATTGAAATGCTTAAAGAATATTACTATTATTCAAATGCTAAAGAAAATTTTTTTCTTCTGTTTATAGCCAGTTTATATTCCCAGCAGTTATTTAAAATATATAAAAATATTTAACATTGCCTCTCTAGAAGTAAAGGGCTATCAAGATATGATCTTGGCTGGGCATGGTAGCTCACTCCTGTAATCCTACCACTTTGGGAGGCTGAGGCGGGCAGACCACCTGAGGTCAGGAGTTCCAGACCAGCCTGGCCAACTCGGTGATCCCCCATCGCTATTAACAATACAAAATTAGCCAGGCATGGTGGCAAGCGCCTGTAATCCCAACTACTAGGGAGGCTGAGGCAGGAGAATCGTTTGAACCCAGGAGGTGGAGGTTGCAGTGAGCTGAGATCACGCCATTGCACTTGTAGCCTGGGCAACAAAACAAGAGTGAAACTATGTCTCGAAAAAAAAAAAAAGAAAAAGAAAAAAGATATAACCTTGCTGTCATTGAGTGTATTCAAATAAAGGTTGAATAATCTTTATTTGTTAGAGACAGGGCTGCCAACTCTAAGATTTAATTGGTAGTGATAATGGTGATGAATAAAACCAGTCAGTGGTTCCAGTACTCTAGCACACTACACCCCACCCTTCCTCCCAGGAAAAGAAATGGACTAAAAGGCTAAAAGATGGGACAGGTGTACCAAAATATCATAATAAGTGCAAGATAAATGGCAGAAAATTGAGTAGTATTCCAGATATTTCTGATCCTTTGGATAGGGACTATATTATTAGCCCTTTGTTCCTTATTCCTGTTGGTTTCTTACAACCACTTAAAACCAGATGGTGAAAGTCGTACTCTTGTAATAGTCTGAATGAGAGTAAGATTTTTCAGTTAATATATAACAAAGTATGCAATTTAGCAGAGGCTCCCACAGTTTTCAAAAATTGCAGTCAACAACCAATTCATAATTCTTTCTTAAAACAATATTTTTCTTCTCCTTGTAGAGAGTTTATATTCCCAGCAGTTATTTAAACTGCTTGTTTCACTGTATCATCACCAATAATGAATGTTATCATTTCTAAAATTTGATATAACTATCTTTTTAAATTAGCATTTATGTAGTAGTGACTACCTACCTAATTACGAAAGCAATAAAGAAAAATAAAAAAGAGTACAAAAAAATTCTTAATTTGATCATGTGAGATGTTGACTGTTAGGTAACATTTTGTTGCATTTCCACACAGTCCATTTTCTATGCATATTTTAAACCTAGGATCAAATTATATGTACAATCTATTTTCTTTTTCTTATTCTTACTATATTTTTCCATGTTCCTATTCTTTTAAAAATATTGTTCTAATGATTGCATAATATTCCACTGTACATATATGTAATCATTTACATTTCTTATCTTCTATTTTGGAATATTTAGATTATGTCACATGAGCTTTTAAAAATTACTACAAGTAAGATCATAACCAACATTTTTGTCCACATTTCTGACCACTATAGATTCCTAGAGGAGAAACACTAGGTTAAAGCATATGGACATCTTTCTTATGACAGATCCTGCCAAAACATTTTCCAAAATACCTGCCTCACTAGTAGCATATGAGACTATGGTACTCCCTTGCTATCAATGATTTTTTTTTAATTTGCCAATTTGATAAGTAAAAATTAGTATCTTAATATATTTGATTATCAGTAAGATTTAACATTTTGTATTTTCTGAGATTTTATGTCCTTTTCTAATATGTTTTTCACCAATTTGTCTAATATAAAGATGATTAATTTATGATATATGCTGCAAATATCTTTTGCCAGTTATTCATCTGCTTTCTAAATTTTGCCTCAGGTTTGGATTCCAAAAATCTAACTTTTGTAACAGCAAAAACTGTGCCACTGTGATTTCTGTCCATTGCGTTTATGCACAGAAAGTCTTATCACTCCCGATCACTTAAACATTCACCTAGATTTTCTTCCAGTTTGTTGGTTTCATTGTTTACATTTAATGCTTATCTATCTGGAAACTAACCTATATTTTCGACATTATCTGCAGAATATTTCAAACTATAAATATTGGTCCACAGTGACAAAATTACAGAAATATCAACTAAATTTTAAAAAGTTTCCTGAAAGCAATACTAATTATTCTTGCAAGTGTCTACTTAAAGTAATGTTTTACAGAGTAAGAAAAAGATCTAAGTTTTTAAAAAACAAAATAAATTTGAGGGAAGAAAAAAATGGCAATGGGGCAGGAGATCTATTTTGGTTTAAAAATCCAAATTAATAAATATTTAAGAGTACTAACTACTATAGTTGGTCTTGATGATCGTTTTGATCGATGATTAAGTAGTATATCAACAGCTCCCACTACTTCAGAGTCGATTGCCACCAAAAGTGCATCTGCAGACTTTAAAAAAAAAAAAAAGTTAAAAATGAAAAGGGAAGATAAAAAGGTAAACTACTTCTTTCTACTAATTCATAAATAAAACTATTTTAAAAAATTTTTAACTGTACTATATACAGTAATACTGACTTTTCAAAAATTTTGACTGTACAAATAGTACATTTGCTTGCCTTAGGAGTACTTCTGTGTACCACAATACACATGTTTCTGTCCTGGTTTCAAGGCATGAATTGGTAAAACAATGAATGTTTCATAGAAGGGATTATTAGCCTAACAGTGCTGATCCATGCAGCATTAAAGTTGAAAAAATTTTTTTAAGATCTTTACTCTTGAACTGTGGACCAAAAGAATCTTAACAATCCAAATCTATAAAAGAAACTGTCAAGAACTATTACTACA
Source organism: Cacajao melanocephalus (assembly GCA_963573385.1). Taxonomy (NCBI): domain Eukaryota; kingdom Metazoa; phylum Chordata; class Mammalia; order Primates; family Pitheciidae; genus Cacajao; species Cacajao melanocephalus. Next base: position 12,968 of record CAUYLG010022832.1, read on the forward strand.
GGTAAAGGATTGTTTTTAGTCTAATGAAAATGATCATCATCAATGCAAACAGGAGTATGGGGAGAATATATAAAGGGGAGAGCCTTCTGTTCTCATTTTTAAAATACATGGCTGACTGAAATGCTACAAATTTGATATTTATGAACAATTTTATCAAGTATAAGCCACAAATAATTAGGCTACCAAAGTTCATAGAGACAGGAGGGAGAAGTGACTTTATCATTCTACTCCCAATCTATAGCTTATTATGAAGATGCGCCTTTAACAAGAGGAAAAAGTAAGGAGACTCTGAGGAAATAGGGACTTTTCAACTCTGTAACAAAGTCTATATATAGTCCTGTTGGCAACCATAACATCAGGTTTTTGGAATTTTAGGGAAAAATATAAAGGAAGGAGAAAAACATAGGGATAAACAATGATTTAATCTAAGAAGATGCCCTGATTATTTTCAATGTGTACATTTTAGCTGCTGTAATCTTTAACAACTATTTAAATCAACGTTCTTGCTCTTGGGAACAAAGCTATATCATATCTTTAATATTCTTTGTAGCTGAAAAGAGTAAAGTTTATATTTACTTTATCTGAATGTAAAAAATAACACTAAAAGTGGCAGACTTTACTTGAATGTCTAAAAATAGAACTATGCACCCCAAAGAAAGGGTTGGAGTCCTCATTCAACCATTAGGAATCACCTGTTTTCCCACAGAAAAACTCCCCACCCAGATGGGAAATTTAACCCATTGTTCTATCCCTTAAAATTTTCAGGGTTCATTGAGCTGTAGCCTATGCTTTAAAGTCCTAGCATTATTATTATTATGCTTTGCAAACATTTCTCTTCAGATTTTAGCATATTTAGTCCGCTGAAGCAAATGAACAAAAAGAATGCTATATCCATTTACTACTAAATATTTCATTTATGATTTTTAATTTTTTTTTTTTGAGACAGAGTCTTCAGCTCTATCGCCCAGGCTTGAGTGCAGTGGCAAGATCTCACCTCACTGCAACCTCAGCCTCCCAGGTTCAAGCGATTCTCTTGCCTCAGCCTCCCAAGTAGCTGGGACTACAGGTGCATGCCAGCACGCCCAGCTAATTTTTGTACTTTTAGTAGAGACAGGGTTTCACCATGTTGGCCAGGTTGATCTGTAACTCCCGACCTTAAGTGATCCACTCACCTCGGCCTCCCAAAGTGCTGGAATTATAGGCGTGAGCCACTGCACCTGGCCTATGATTTTTAATTTTAACCAATAAAGCTAACTATAGTAATGCCATTGCTTGCAAAGTCCAAGACCAGGCAACTTCAACAATCTGAAATATAGCCATGGATTTAAAAATAGCAACATATTGAGCTGTCACAAACAAACTTCATGGGTATTATTTCCCCAGAGAAACAGGCCCAAGCATTCTGACTTAGAATTGTCTATAAACAATGAATATCTGGCTTTCCCAAGTACCCTTCAGATCTTTACTGAATAAAAGAATAGCTAGATTAAAACCAACAGTGTAAAGGAAAATGAAGAAATAATTACTAAAAGTTTACTACTGAAAAGATTAAACACAATATAGCAAAATCACTCTCAATGCATAGCAGTCTAAAGCCAAATAATGTAAAGACAAACATGTTAATGGTTTCAGACCATATGAAGCAAAGTAAAATAATTACATTCTCAATTATTCCAACTAAGGATGGTAAAGTTAAATTATATTCAGATACATTACTTAGTAAAGAATAAAGATTTACATTAAATCTTTCAATGCTTAAAAGTATAAGCTTCAGCTACAAAATATTCATTTACATTAAAGTGTCTTATAAATAAGGAGTTTTCATTGACTTATTCTGTAAAAACGATATGTTATTTGATAAATCAATGGCAGTTATGAAGGAAACAAATGTTTTAAATTATTTTAAAAATATATAGTTATACAAAAAACCCTTACTAGTTTTGTTTTCCAATTTCTCAGATATTTGACAATTCTTTATTTAAAGCTCTTCAATACATATACTTATTACTTATTTATGAGGTCATTATCTTCCTTCCTACCTTAGAATTTGTCTTTTCAACAATTCCCATACTCTTTCCTTTAAGCTCAGAGAAAAAAGTTACTTATTTCCTTTCCAAAGCTACATTTTCCATCTTGGTATTCTTTTTAATGCTCTCCAATCTTTAGAACCCTGGTCCTTCATTTGAAGAAATACCAGTCTCACCTCCCACCTCCCAGAACTTTAAATCTTTCCTCATTCATTGCTAACTTGCTTACTAGCTCTTTATTAACTTAATTCCATCTTTCTCTTACCACTCAAATTTTCATCTTCCCTTCACTGTGTCAAACTTTGCAAATCAAACTGTATCATTTCTCCAATTCTACTGATGCCAGATTTTCAAAATCCAATTACTTTTTCTACCTTCTAATTTTTCTTCATTTCCAAGAAATATGTTAAAACTATTCTTTTGGCTTTCACAATGCTGCACTATCCTAACTGCCAATGATATCTTCAACAATTCCTTTGGTCTTTAATGAAACTCTTCATTAAATGTAGATGTTTCCTTAATAATGAATCTGTACCAGCCCTTTGCTCTTCTCCGTGATTTCACTTACTCCCTCATGGTAATGGGGACTCCCATGGCCATGACTGCTTACTGTAACTCTTTAGCCTGATCTCTCCCTAGAGATATAATCTTCATCTCTGTTTGCCTGATGAGGACTGCCTGATATCCCCCCAAATCAACAAGAACAAAACCAGAATTCACATTCCTTTGCCCTAAGCTTGACTTAGCTTCTGAACGTAATGTTTTCCCTTTTTCCTTCTCCCAGTAACCCATGTTTAAGATTTCCAAATCATCCTGGACTCCTCAATTTCCCCCTCCAAATCAAAATATTCACTAAAATTTGTCAATTCCTCACAGTGGTCTCCAATCCTTTTGGCACCAGGGACTGGTTTCATAGAGCAGGTAGGGAGATGGTTTTGGATGAAACTGTTCCACCTCAGATCATCAGGCATTGGTTAGATCTCATAAGAAGCATGTAACCTAGATCCCTTTCATGTGTGGTTCATAATAGGGTTTGTACTCCTATGAGGATCTAATGCCATCGCTGACCTCACAGGAGGCAGAGCTCAGACGGTAATGGTCACTGACCTGCTGCTTACCTCCTGCTGGGCAGCCCAGTTCCTAACAGGCCCTGAAACTATATAGGTCATGGACCCATATCTGCTTTTTCCCCTCACCCTTGTTATAGCCACTGTTTTTCTTATAGCACTGTTCCAGTTCAAGCATTATTAACCTCTTCATATCTATATTACTACAAAAACTGTTCATGTAGGCTATAGCCTTTCCCACTTTCCATTTCCCAATCTGTACTAAATTCAGCCACTAGATTCATCTTTCTAAAATACCACTAGACACATCACATCCTTTCTCAAAAACCATGTAATGATACCCCCTATTATATAAAACCCAAATTCCTTATTCTGGAATTCAAGGCCCTTTGTATATGTTTTAATTATTTGTTCCCACTACTCTCCAACCCAAATATTTTGTTTGAAAAAGCTAAATTAATTCACTATCTCAAAAATATACATTGCATATGCCTTTGTTTACATCCTTCTCTACATCCCCTGTTCCCTACCTATCTTTATATATTTGAGAGTAGATCAGCATAACAGGCAAGAGCATAGATTCTGGAGCCAGAACCTAAGTTCAGATTCCAGGTCTGCCATTTACAGAGTAACTTTGGGCAAGTTACTTGACCTTTTTACCTCAGTTTCCTCTTCTATAAAATGGGGATAATAATATCTAACTCATCCTTATGTTGTAAGGATTAAGTAAGTGAACATATTTAAGGTTCCTGGCAGAGAGTAGCAACATATAAATGTTAGTAATTATTAATATTTCAATGCTGAACTCAACTGATAGTTTTCCAATGAAGTCTTTCTTGATAGCCCCAACTTAACAGTGGTCTTGCCCTTCTCTATATTTCTAAATCATGTACATCAACACACAAAAGTTTAATTACAAAATACGGTTTCTCAATAGCCACGCTACTGAAATTTTGGGTCAAATAATATTTTATTGTGGGGGCTGTCTTGGGTATTGCAGGATGTTCGGCAACATTCCTAGCCTCTACACACTAGATGACAATAGTAGCCTGCCCTCCAATTGTGAAACCAAAATATCTTCAGACATTGCCAAATGTCCCCTGATGGTGACAAATCATTTGGTTGAGAACCACTGATATAACAAAGATACATGAAAGCTCTTGTAAATACAAAGCAATATGAAAAAAGGGTCAAGTATTATTACCACTCAACACTTACCAAATATACCTTCGTATTATTTAATTGACTTGTAATTCATACATACTTTAATTGTCCAATTTGTCTTAAAGATCCTATCACACAGAACCCATGTTCTATTTATTCATTTTTTATTTATTTCCACAAGCACACCCAACCAAAGGCCTTGGACACTGATGATTGATAAAATAAGACACAGGTAACTGGACAGAACACAGTGAACTAGAAAAAGCATGGGATTTGCAATCGGAAGATTAAATTCAAAGCTTAGTCTTGTCCTTACTAATTTTAGAACTTTGGGAAATTCATTGAAGTCTATGAGCCTCAGTTTTCTAATCTATAAAATGTAACATCTATATAGGTTGACTATGATGTCTGAATGTGATCAAGTATATGAAAGCACCACGTATAATGCTAAACTATTACATGTATATAACCATATGTGTAAAAAGACAAAATTATTATACCATAATAATTCTTTTATCCAGAATCATCAGTGTATGAATTTTTTTCTACCCTTATTTTCTAGGCAACTGAAGCTTATGCCTTTAAGTGTTTAATTTTAAAATTTAACTATTTTGATGGAAGTCTTTTGCTTTCATAAGTGTCTTGTAGACACATAAACACACATAAACACACACACGCATATATACAGTCTTTCCTCTAAAACAATAGGTACTGAATATAATTTAACTCTTCCTTAGTGACTCTGGGCCATTGTTATAAGCCTTAATTATCATTCTAACATACAGCTCCCTAAGAGAATATCAGATATGTAATGCTGTTGACCTCTGTTAAATAGTGTCGGAGGTACCACACCTCATTTTGTTCCACTGCAGCTTTCATGCTCCTTCCATTGTCCCTCAGATTCTCTATGGATTAGAAATTAATTAAGTTTGTTAAAATGGAACCTAAAATGAGAAAAAACAGACTCTGATGGAGGGCTCCTATAATTAAAGTTCATAAATTTAATTTGTAAACTTCATGGCAGCAAACCACTGGCTGCTCAGAGACATTTTTAATTTACTTTCTGGTTCTCAATTGTGGTCTGGATAACTGAGGTTGTGGGGTAAGCAATTCTGTTTTTTTAACTCCAAACATATATATGGAGACAGTACCACATGTTGTTTTATACATATATACACACATGCATATACATATACATATATAAAATAGCAATGTATACAGAATTACCCTACTTATATTCAGAAAATCTGCTGAGAGTATCTCCTGATGCCACTAAAAAAAATGTGCCTCATTAAGAAAAAAAAAAAGAGGTAGAAATTAATGTGCCAAGTCCCATCATAAGCAAACCAAAAGGAAAGGAAAATAGTATTATCAAATTTCCTTCAGAATCTCTAGACTGAATTCATTCAAGACTCACACACATGCCTGTTTTTCTATCCAAAGTGATATGAAGATAAATAGGAAGGTCTGTCTTAAACAGGTAAATAAAAATCATTCATCTTTAGATAAAAACAAACATGAAGTTTCAAACAAAAAAGAAAATTTAATAAAACTTAGGAGAAAACCAAAGTCAAACTGACAATGGCTTTAAGTCAGAAATACTGTGTTGATGTGTCTTTAACTAATATGGGCCACAGAAAAACCTGTTCCCCTGACACTTCCAGAGTATTTGTACATTTTAGATATATAATATAAATAGTGTTAACATAGGTAATGAAAACAAAGTCATCTTTAATAAGTCACAATAATTTACCTCTATCAGATGTGGGGGGAAAATGACATTTGGGAGGAAAAAGATAAATCAATTCAAAATATTATACTTTTCAAAAAGTTTTTTGTTTGTTTTTAAAACTTTTAGTGGCTCAAAACCAAATAAAAGCTGAAGGAAGGGAGAAAAAAGAAGAGTAAGAGAGAGAAAGAAAGAAAAGGAGGAAAAAGAAAGAAAACAAGAAGGAAAGAAGAAAGCATGGCATATCTAACAGCGCTTAGAAGTTCACTGGATAAAATTATCTAGCCTTGTACCTGACAACCGTAGTCCAAAAGAAGCTGCAGTATATCCAAGTTTTCGTTTTCAATAGTTATGGTAACAGCATTTCTCCCAAGCACATCTACGCAATTTATGTTCAAGTCACCTGAACTGTTTTCCTCCAAAATCTTTTTAACCATATAATAGTCACCTAAATAACAATATACAAACATAATTTAATATCCATGAATATCAAGAATGACTGTAAAGAAAAACTTAGCTTGTTGAATTAAAAGATAAAAGCCTAAACTCATTTTTGTATATGAAAATGTGCACAGAAAATGTGAACATTTCCTGATAAAAATTTATACATTGATAAAATAATACACACATCAGCAGCAGCCATAAAAAGCAGGAAAAGTTTTAAATATACAATATGAAATAAAAGTTAGTTTAAAATTAGTAACTTAAGTAAGAAGATAAACTTTTAGAAGATATTTAAAGCAATTTAATAAAGGATGACAAAAAGCACAGACTGGAAGCTAGAAAAATTAGAAAAAGCTTAAAGAATTACGTTTTATATCGCAAATATACATAGACATTTACTTACACATCATCAAGTTAAAAATGAGATCTAGTAATAAGTAAAGGATATTATAAAGAGGTCTTTCAGGGGAAAATACACTTTGGAAAAAGCAGTGTAAATACCTATACATTCAAGGACATGTATAGTAAAGGGAAGGATGTCTGAAAATCCTCTTCCCTCCTCCCCACCCTCCCAACACACACACACTCCCACCTCATTAATGAAGCAGTTAAGATTAAATGACCAGGGAACATTCAACTCACAAAACTCTTAAGGCTGAGCTAGGATTAGTGCCTCACCTGTTAGGAGCAGGCAAATGCCTTCTGTGTGACTGTACCCCACAACAAAACAGTTGTCCCATGTGGGGAAATGAGAACAATTACAGCAGTAATTATTTTCGGAAAGGGCCCACTGTATTTGTCTGCTGGCCAGATGGTACAGGAATATGGAGAATAAATCAAAAGAAAACTGCTAATAAAATAGAGAAAAAAAGCAAGGTGGGGGAGTTGCCTGTGTTGTTTCATTTGACTTGTTAAACATTAGATAAATAAACCATTTTAAGTGATGTGCAAATATAGTTGCTCCTTAGAAGTCTATAAACAGGAAAAGAACAAGCAGTGTAGAAAACAGAAAGAAAAAAGAATGATTTTGTGATACAGAAAAAGAAATTACTGAAACTGGGCTAAATGAGTAAGAAAGACAGGTAACAGATTTTATTTGTAAAATTTCAAATAAATTTGCTACTATTTTTAATCTATGGCCTTAAACTCCCTGCCCCACACATATAACTTCTTTTGAAGGAAGCTGGGTGATAGTTTTCTTGACAACGTTATTTCCTTAGTTCCCTCAAGAAGAAAACTAGTCACAAAAAGAAGTATTTTCCCCATAGTACTACTAGTTAACAGTTAGACACAAATGCTCCCCGGGAAAAGCTTATCAGACAGACATTTCACAAATTGATGCTCTAAGTCACAAGTTGAATCAATAGTGACCAAAGACAGACCAGCGAAAATGTATCACTATTACTGGAAAGTGACATTTAAAACCTTATTTCAGGTGAATCTATTTCAACATCTTAGTAGTAGAATGCTACACACAAAAATTCTGCTATATTTTTGTTATCATGTGTCTAGGTGAGGAGTAATTTTTTAATTACCCTGCTTAGGACTCATTAGCCTTTCTAAATTTAGAAGTTTTTTATTTTTATTTTTTATGGACATGAGGTCTTGCTACCTTGCTCAGGCTTGTCTCAAATTGCTGGCCTCAAGCAATCCTCTCACCTCGGCCTCCCAAAGCACTGGGATGACAGGCATGAGCCATCACATCTGGCCTAGGCTGTCTAAATCTAAGGACTTCTACCCTTCATTAATTCTTCAGTATTTTCAGCCATTATCTCTTCAAATATTGCTTCATCTCCATATTACTTTTTCTCTATTAGACATTAAGTTAGACATTCCCATTTCAACATCTGTGTCTCTCAAGATTTTCTGTTTTTCCTTTTTCTCTCTCTTTCCTGTATTCTGGGTAATTTCTTCACATATTTCTTCCAGTCACTTATTTCTCCTCTAGCTTCCAGTCACATTCTTTCTTTAACCCATTCACTGATTTCTTAAAAATCTAATGACTGTATTTTTTATTTGTATTTCCAACTCTCTTATTTTCTTATGTTTTCATTTCCTTATTTTCATTTTTTCATCATTTTAAACATAATTATCTTATGGTCTCTATATGATAGTTTATCTGAAAGGAGTATTAATTTGAACCCCAAGACAAGAGGCAGGACCATGGTTATGTATCCTTAAAAAAGAGTCTTATTTTTACCCTTATTCAGAGCACACACTAACACAAATAAGCTTCTTTGAAGTCTCCATGTGCTGGTAGATTGGTTTTTCTCCTCATCTACCTCTTTGCTGAAGGTACAGTCCTTTAAGGATCCTGGTTTTGGCTGGGTGCGGTGGCTCACGCCTGTAATCCCAGCACTTTGGGAGCCCAGGGCAGGCGGGTCACCTGAGATTGGGAGTTCAAGACCAGCCTGACAAACATGGAGAAACCTTATCTCTACTGAAAATACAAAATTAACCGGGAATGGTGGCGCATGCCTGTAATCCCAGCTACATGGGAGGCTGAGGCAGGAGAATCGCTTGAACCCAGGAGGTAGAGGTTGCGGTGAGCCAAGATTGTGCCACTGCACTCCAGCCTGGGCAATAAGAGTGAAACTCCGTCTCAAAGGGAAAAAAAAAGGATCCTGGTTTTATGCTTAGATACTGAGTACAACTCCTCACTTTCTGCAGTCTCAAAGCCTTGTAACCTGTTGAGTCTTATGGGCATTAAGACTCAAATCCCTGTAATACCCAAAACAATAACTCTTACCCCCACCCATGGAGCAGCCATAGTGTCAGCTCACAAACTCCTGGTTTTTCAGTCTTGTCTTTACTTTTGTATCTTGGTTGTTTCCCCTACTTTCTTGAAAGTTCAGCTGTTCATTTAACTGGATGTTTGTTATATTTTAGCTATAATTTCTAGGTGATTTGAAGAAGAAAAGTTTCTAGATAATCTAATCAACCATACTGCTAGAGACAGAAGAGTATGAAGAGCTACATAAATAAATCCTTAAGACATTTTATAAATTTCAGGTATAGCAAATAGACAAACATAATTGCTACATGTTAAAAAATTTAGATTGCTGTTAAAAAAACTGCATTACAAATATCACATACAAATAACTGCTTTAAAGGTTTTGGTTTGTTTGTTTGTTTTTTAAGACAGTCTCACTCTGTCCCCCAGGCTGGAGTACTGTGGGCACCATTCGGCTCACTGCAACCTCCACCTCCTGGGTTCAAGCAATTCTCCTGCCTCAGCCTCCCAAGTAGCTGGGATTACAGGCACCCACCACCATGCCCAGCTAATTTTTGCATTTTTAGTAGAGATGGGGTTTCACCATGTTAGCTAGGCTGGTCTCAAACGCCTGACCTCAAGTGATCTGCCTGCCTTGGCCTCCCAAAGTACTGGGATTACAGACATAAGCCACCGTGCCTGGCCGTAAAGTTTTAAAAATTATTTCTATTGTAGTTAAGGAGTTATACAAGAAAGAAAGGAAAAAAAAAACCTTAAAAATCAAATCAAAACCAAATAAATAATTTTCATCCCTAAAAATAAAAAGTTTCACCCTACTACAGCTAATATAGTCATGCAAATGAAAAAATCACATTATAGTCACAGAACCTATAAAAAACCTAGAGTGGCTGCTAAGCATTTCAGAGAAGTTTATATTTGCAAATCATTTAAAACAATGTACTACGTCAAAAAAAAAGAACAGTCTTAATTTTTAGGATGAGTATATATGTAAAAAGAGGTTAGAAAACTTAAACAGCAAGACACTAGTTATAGAACAAAGATTACAATTCAAAATGCCTGTGTATGACAGGCAAATATATAAATGCCATTCATTTTATACTGAAGGTGCTTTCAAGAGTTATGTCTTTCGTCTTTTAAAATATAACACATAGAAAGAAGTGCAATATAATTTGTTTACTTTTTTGGCTAGATGATAGTCTTTCTCAGTGAAGGAAAAAGAAACCATTTTCAATCAATTCCACAGGGAGTATATCAATTCAACAACAAATCTTCTTAGCCCCCTCTCCAAAATATCTCCCATAATCATCTACTTGTCTCCATGTATACTGCTACTTGCAGTCCAATCCTCCACGATCTTCCTCCCGGACTCCGCAATAGCCTCTTAACTAATAGAGCTGCTGACCAAGATTCTCTCCTTGACCAAACTCTAGTCAGGCTTTTCTGAGCTCTTCACTAGGTCTCCACCTTGGCCTACATAAACTTGAACAAAACACTAAGAGTTTCTAACAGCTGAAGGCTGCATCACTAGGATGACCGTAGCCCCTCTTAAAATACCTGTCCAGGAAAACTCAAAGCCGACAAAAGAATTTACTGTTCGTTCCAACCAATGCCTGAAGACAGGGCCTTTATCTCCCAGCCTCTGGGGAGGGTAGAAGCCTAACTTCCCTAAGTGCCATTAGCAAACTCAAATAGGTTTCACATGGACCAACTCCCCAAGTCCTGTATTTTGTAATTTTTCACTTCCCTGACTCTACCTGAGCCCACACTCACCCCCTTCCTTGTTTGCTCAATCTCCTTTAAAACACCCAGTCACCTCTGTACAAATTGAAGTTGAATTCAGTTCACACTGGACTCTTTTCTCTATTGCAAGTTATATTACTTATTAATACTATATACTGTAGCACACGCGTCAACAAACTTATTCTGAAAAAGGGTTAGATAATAAATATTTTAGGTTTTGTGGGCCATGCACTCTCAGTCACAACTACTCAAATCTGCCCTTTCAACACAAAAGCAGCCACTGACCATATGTAAACAAATGATAGTGGATGTGTTCTAAAAAAAGTTTGTTTATGGACACTGAAATTTGAATTTTATAGACTTTTCATGTGTTATGAAATATTATTCATTTTTAACCATTTGAAATATAAAATTTAAAAAACCAGTCTTAGCTCCCTTACAAAACAGGCAGATTATGGTCTGTGGGCCATAGTTTGCTCACTTCTGCTCTAGCCCCAACCCTTCAATCCACTCTCCACTCTACAGCTAGAGTTATCAGTTAAAAATTCAAAACATATCAAGCTTACAATCTTCCTGATTTTCTATCACACTTAAAAGCCAAATTTTTACTGTGGCCTACAAAGCCCTATAGGACTTAGTTACGCCTTGTTACCATTCTGAATTCATCTTGTGCCTCTCTATTGCTCAGCCAATAATCATTCCAAACCAACGTTTTCCAAAGTGCAGGTTGCAACCCATTAACAATCATGAAATCAGTTTAGTGAATCCTAACCAGCAATTAAAAAAAATTAAATAGTGATCCCATAGATCCTTAGCAACAAATTGACTCTGGCCAACTGCAGTAAACTCTTGAGAAACACAATGGAGAAATGTTAAAATACTGATTAAGAACAGGTGATTCCACCTCTTCCTCATTAGCATCTTGTTTGATTTAATGGCAAAGACAGTATTAATGTTGATCAGTTAAATTTATATTAACCAAATTTGAAGTTAGTTGTGAAGTGTGACAGAATTTATCAAAAAACTTGTAAAGCTTTTCAAACCAAGTTTCTGTAACAAACTTGAGCGTGGCAATTGCAACATTCTAATTGAAATATTACAAATGACGCAAAACAGAAGATTTTATTAAGAGAAAGAAAATGTGAAAACATACAAAGACGTGATCAAGTTTAGTTGCTGGATTTGGAAATATAAATAAGGACAATACTGATAAAAATGTTAACAGCAAACCTCAAACTAGTCTGAACCAAATTCTAAAAAGGAAAAAAAAAACCCATGCAGACTTTTTACAGTGAAATGATTTAGAACAAAGTTTTATCAAATGTGCAAAACTCAGTATTATAGACCCTAATATATTTATAATCATATTATTGTAAATGACACCTTCAAAATTAAAGATACTAAAAAACACAGTATGCTTAACTGTTTATAACACTTTGAATATTTTTTTAAAAAATTTTTACAATTTCTTAGTTGCTTATGAAATCTTAATGAAGACTACTAATAATACGAATATCATTTAGCAAAAGAGCAAAGATCCACACTGCTGCCAGAAAGAAGTTATACTACAACATAGAAGGTAATGGTAATTTTTCCATAGTAAATCAGTTGATAAAAATTATAAACAGCATATTCTTAACTCTATTTGAAGAACAGTCAAAAGTAGTGTTTATTTTGTAGTTAGAGTCTAATAAATGACTTGAGATCCCATTCACAAGGCTGCTGTGAGTTGTTTAAAACTTAGTTTGTATCAGGTATGCAGCAACACAGTCTCAGAAAGGATTTATTGTGTTGCTTAAATTTAATCTCATATACATTTGAATTATAGATATTTATAAAACTAGAAAAGTATATTGCTGGCCAATACGTTAATCTAGAAAAACATGAAATAACTGGTGATAAAACAAATATAACCAGAAAAATAAATGAGTTATTTTTAAAAATTAACATAAGCTATTAATAATAGTGCCAGTCACTTTATACATAATAAAGGTTTGGCATCCAAAGAAGTCTACTGAGTCTCATGATTATATTGACAGAGTGCTGGAATTCTTTTAGTCCTGATCATTTATCTAGGCTCCTAAAATTTATTACTTAATCGCCTCTTAGTGATAACTTTTAAACTCCTCATTACCTATTAAACTACTGATCTTAAATCTCAAATTTCTCACTATCATTAAATTTGGAAGAGTCAGCAATGAAGAAGATATTTAGAGCACTGACAGCAAGGTAGAAGAGGAATTATTATGTTACAACAATACCTATATAATAAAATTTAATCTTTACACACTCTTCCTTCAAATGTGTATACACGGTATAGACAGGAGTCTGGCTTGGGTTACATTTTTTTTAACTGCCCAGATAAAAGATTGACTCCATACAAGTAATATCCCACCCTCCAAATCACATATAGGCCATTTAAGGTAAATCGAGCACTTGCTTCTTCCCTTCAGACAGAGATATTTCATACAAACGTACGTTTCCTTACTTCTCACTAGAGCACAAGAGAGCATCTCCATTACAGAATATTCTCCCAAAGGATAGGAATGTAGTCAGTACTTTCTTGATAAAGCACTTTCCCTGTGCCTTAACACAATTAAGAGCTTGACAAGTATAGTTTGATGGTGACTTACGGAAAAAGAGCAGCAAAGTTGTGCAATCACTATAAAGAACTACCAGTATTATAGAACTACCAGGCAGCTAGCTGCTAAATTACTAGTCTGTTAGAGATAAATTATCCACTAAGATTTTTGCAATTTGAGTCTTTTGTTGCCGTTGTTAAAGTAACCCTGAACCATTCCCTATGGCAACATTTCTAAACTAGTACATTCTAAAACTTTGGTTATTTGAAAAGCTTTCCTATATAAAGTACATAAATACTGTGCCTATGATGATTTGTGAAGTGTTTATAGAATGTTGCCTACAATACCCTCTTCACCTCTCATTTCTGCAAAGTTATTTTTCCTCACAGCAAGCACATATCTCCTTACATTAGGTACCCCTTGTCAACATAACACTTCATACCAGTACCTAGTACTCTGCATTTTTTCCCCCACCACCATCCTTTCTAACACCACACTTCAAAATCTCTTCTCAAACAGGTAAACATTTTTTTAAAGGCCCATTATATATAAATAAGGTATTCAAAAAACAGCAGCTTAATATTACTTCTCTCAGAAATGTAGCACTTTTTTCTTCTGACTCTGGCTTCTTTCTGGAGTTGTTGCACATTTTTTTGTTGTTGTTGTTGCACATTTTTAAAGCATCCTTAGCCCAAAGGTACAAAAAGTTTATGTAGAAATCAGTCACCAGGCCAGACATGGTGGCTCACGCCTGTAATACCAGCACTTTGGGAAGCTGAGGTGGGTGGATCACCTGAGGTCAAGAGTTTCAGACCAGCCTGGCCAATATGGTGCAACCCCATCTCAACTAAAAATACAAAAAATTACCCAGGCGTGGTGGTGGGTGCCTATAATTCCAGCTACTCGGGAGGCTGAGGCAGGAGAATCACTTGAACCCGGGAGGCAGAGGTTGCAGTGAACCGAGATCGCACCACTGCACTCCAGCCTGTGCAACAAGAGAGAAACTCCGTCTCAGAAAAGAAAAAAATTCAGTCAAGACATCTTTCCTTACAATACAGCAAATCTTACCACTAAGGTGACACAGGACACTGAGACTAGGCTGAGCCCAGTGATAAAGGTGAAAGTCTGTCCTCTCCATACCTCCCCCTAACCGCATCCGGAAATTTCAAGAAGGGACTTCTGACTCATTAACTGCAAATCAGATTTCCTGAAAATACTCTCCTTGGAGAGTTGGCAGTGACTGAATCCTTTTGTATTTTCTTGTCTGCACATGAACTGATTACTGATCATCAGCATATTAAACAGATTTATATTTGCAAATATATACTAAAAGCTACCATCTACGCAACAGTTTTTTTTTAAAAAGAGGAAAATTAACATGAACTACACTTAATTTAGGTGTTTTCCAAATAGACTTATTTACCCTTTCTCTTGTCAACAGACCTGAGGGATACCATAGGTGTCAACAAATAAAAGAGGCTTATTATGACACTAATTCTCAATGAGGGAGGACAAAGGCATGGCTGTAAGAATCACGACTTAATTTTTCATAAAACAACATATTTATAGTCAGCTCTTGTTTCAATTAACTTTTACCTCTGAATTACAGCATTCTATCTCTAAAAAGAACATGAATGTACTTTCTGAGAATTTCATTGGGGGGCGGGTGGGGTGGGTGGCTAGCCTTCTCTTTATATATTGCCTGGCGCAGGAACTTTCAGTTAACTTTTTCCTTTACCAGGAAAGGATTCAGTGTTACCTTTGAGATGATCCTAATCCGCTATGAAGATCAGTAACAGCCATTACTAAGTAGCTACTACCTGGATCAGCAGTTGCCTAAATCTACTAAACTTATTTACATAAAAGCCAGCTATCACAAACTATTTCTCTTTCCTACATTTTTTATATACTCTTTCATCTGTACACATCTTCAAAAGGCCACCCATCCACTAACATACACATATCCATCTCATCTCCACAATTTTTGCTTTAGGAATTTCTAAATTTTCCATAAGATGAGTAATGTTATGAACATTTTGCATAAGTAGAACAAGAATGCTACATGAAAAAAATGAGACACTCTAGAACACCATAGATAATCTAGAGTTGATTTGCTCTGGTGCTACTAAAGCACCATGCTTGCTTTTTACCCTTTTTTATTGAACAAATGTAATACACAGAAATCAAGGTTTATAAAGCATCCATACAAAGAAAATTAAATGTCAACTAGTATGTCCAAATATGGATGTGTCTTTTCTAACACAAACGATGTATACTATTCAACTAAAACCAGATCTATATAACACAGCGGTTAAGCGTGAAGGCTCAAGATAAATGCCAGTTCTACTACTTTCTAACCAATGTAACCTTTGGCAAAGTAATTTTAAAATTTTGCTATGCCTCATTTTCCTCATCTACAAATTGAGGACAACAACAGATCTGGTTCATACAGTTGTGGGGCTTAAATGAAATCCAATAGCTGCTTTAGTAAATATCATTTGGTCTGAGGAAAGCTCCAATGTAATGGTGAAAGCCATAGCTACTTCAGGAAATTGTTCACCTTTAGATTGGTCTGGATAACATTTTTAAAAGTTTGACAATATTGGTGAATACAAACATGTCATCAAAAGAATATTCCTATAACTCAAAATTACTTTTTAAATGTAAATGTATCCAATAAGTATGCATAAGAATTATGCTATTTTTCCAAATCTAACTCAAGAAGTTGTTTCCACATACCTGGAACAGAAAATTCATTTGAGCTCACTTGTTTTTAAAACTTCTAATTTATTTATGGGGAAAATATGCTGATTTAGTTTCCACCCTACCCTCCCCCAAAGCCAAGTCCTTCATCTCAATTATGTTATAAAATAAAAAACTGACAAAGAATATCAAGGTATTTCAGCTGGTACTACTAAATACATACATAGCTATACAACTATCATGAATTAAAACTCTCTGTTTGAGATATGTCATGCGATAATCCTGAATATACACACTGTACAAATACTTGCTCAACCACATTCCATTGTTATTTCTCTGTCCTCAGTTTGACGGAAATATCGAATTTCCCTTCTTGACATACTTTCTGTTTGCTTTAAAATAACCATTGCACAGCGAGCTGGAATATATGCAGCCAGCACTTACCCATTTTAGTACAACACAATCTTTTCCCCTTCCTGTCTCAGAACTTTTGAGGGAGGAGAACTCAGGCAAGCCACTCCAGCAATACTAAATAATTTTACATAATCTGCAAACTCTAATTTTGTGACGTTATAGATATATATTCTGTTTCTTTACATCTCAAAGACTGCTCAAGTTGTGTCCATGGTGGACTTTAACAATATTATTAATATTGCTTTCATAATACTATTTAATACTATTACACAAGAACATAAAAGTGACTCAACAACAGACATAGGTGGACTTTGTTTATATGTTAATGTGTTTTCAAAAAATCGCGTAAATAAAATCCTATTTCAAAAGCACTAAGAGAGGTTAGGGAGGCTGTCATTTGTTAATTACACATTCACACATACATACAAACAAACAAAAATCCTCTGTAGTTCGTCTTTTCATAGAGTAAACTGCCCTTTGGGTTTGTTTCGAAAATTTGCATGGTTCTAACAGAGTCTTCCTAAGTAGTATACAGCCATATAAATTTGGAAACAGAAAAATTTTAGTGCTTTTTTTCATTTAGAAAATAAAAGCAGTCTTAGAGCAACCAATTTCCTATTCCTTTCATTATATGCATCACTACAAAGCACGATTGCGTGACAGGGCTTTAATATGGCCATAAAAATGATTAACTTCTAGACTAAAAAAAGGAAAACGCGCTAAATATATTCCACATATTTTTGCCCTGTAATTCCTGTAATTATTTTTAACTATCTTTATCTCCCAAAGAAAGATCGGGGAGCAATAAATCTTTCTCTCCAATAAAAAGCACGAACAATCAAAGGCGTTCCGTAAGTTTGAAGAAAGTTTTGGGAATTAAGGCAGAATTTCTCCAGTTCCGTTCTTACTTCATGTATCTCCACCTAGGATATTCAGATACTAATGCCAGTCAATAGTCACTGGCTAAAGCACTGGGCAGGTGAAGCTAAATAATAGAAGGTCTGGTTTTGTTTCTAAGAAAAACAAAAACTGGTGATGAGCACTCTCCACACGAGACATCCTAAGGTAAGGTCACGGAATTTTCGGACTGGAGGGTCGGCTCCCAGAAGGAATGAACTGCGACCGGGAGAGATAGACCAGGTCATTCACGCGGTCAGTAGCAAGGGCGGCGCTAAAAGGCTGGGGTCTGGGCTCCCACGGCGCTACCTAAACACCGGACCCCAAGGCCAGAGCCGCCCCCCACGGTGCCGCGCTCCGAGGGCGCAGCCCCAGCTCCACTCGCCCGCCAGCTCCACACTCACAGGGCAGAGGCGGTGAGGAGAAGCCCGCGTGAGGCAGCGGGTGAGGCGGGAAGACACTCGGCGCCTAAGACAGAGGGAGTGCCCCGAGTAAGTTGAGGCGGGGGAGAGGACGAAAGGTCTGGAGGGCAGGGGCGTTCAGAAGCGGAGAAAGGGGCCTAGCTCTCACCCTTGTCGCAAGCCAGCAAGAAAAGCTTCTCATTCAGCGTATTCTCCTCCTTCACCTCCCGCACATCCTTCAGCGCCATCACCTCGTTCGGCGACGAAGAGGATGGAGAGGAAGGCAGGGAGGAGGAGGAGGCGCCCGAGAGGTCCGTGCTCGGGTACAGGGCCGCCATCATCGCGGCCCATGAAGGGGGCAGGCCAGGAGACGGGGGCGGGGCCCCCACCGGCCCCGACCCCGACCCCAGCCACGCCCCAGGGCTGGAAAAAGGATGAGTCGTTCCCACTGCCGCCTCTGCTCGCGGCCCGTTGGCCCCGAAGAGCGTCGCCTCGCCTGCGAGCCAGCACTCGCCCTCCACTGACAGCCCCAGGTTGGTGGCGGCGCATGCGCGGCCCCGGGGCCAGCGACCCCTCCCCAGTCGCCGGCGACCCGGCCGAGCCGGTCCGCGCCCGTCCGGGGACGACAGTGTGGCGCGCGCCAGGGCGGCAGCCGAGCACGGGGCCGTGCCAGGAGTCGCAGTGGCCGCGCAGGGGGCGGCCTAGCCCGGGAAAAGGACGAGAGATCTGTGGGAGAGGAGCTCCGAGAGGCGCTTCTGCGCACGTTGGGCTCCAGGGCTGTGGGAACCGCTGGCCCAGCTGCGCTCCGAGAGGTTCGTGACTCTGTCCTCACGTCATCCTCTGCTCCTCTGTAGCGACGACACCAGGGCGGAGCCTGCGGCAAGGGTGGGCTCGGGTGGGCGGGGCCTGTGGCAAGGGCGGGCTTGGGTGGGCGGGGCCTGCACCGCGCGGGGCTCCTGGAGCCGGCTGCAGCTTCCTTCGCTCAGCTGAGGTGAACCAGCTACAGTCTTTCCTTTCCACACCCAGGGTACTGGTTTAAGGTAATTAAGCAAATATGGAGCAGTATGCTAATAGAGTCTCTGACGACTTAATGTTTAGGCGAAACCCTTTGTGGAATTGTCCAGCTGTTTCATATTCTGGTGCACTATGCTTAAAGCACAATGGAGAGGCCCGCCACGCTGCCAGACTCGTGGGTTTGTATATTGTACTCATTTTAGGCTAGAAATGAACTCTCATTTATAATGGATATATAGATTATATCATTATATATAAATAACTTATACAAATAAATAAATTTTTATTTCCATATTACTTCCATAGGTTTTTGGGGAACAGGTGGTGTTTGGTTACATAAATTCTTTAGTGATGATTTGTGAGATTCTGGTGCACCCATCACCCAAGCAGTATACACCGAATGTAATTTGTAGTCTTTTATTCCTCACCCCCTTCCCAACCTTTCTCCCTGAGTCCCCGAAGTCCACTGTGTCATTCTTATGCCTTTGCATCCTCAAAGCTTAGCTCCCACGTATGACTGGGAATATGTGATGTTTGGTTTTCCATTCCTGAGTTTCTTCACTTAGAATAAGTCTCCAGTCCATCCAGGTTGCTGCCAATGCCATTTATTCTTTCCTTTTTATGGCTGAGTAGTATTCCATCTCATATATATCACAGTTTTTTTAATCTACTCACTGATTGATGGGCATTTGGCTGGTTCCACATTTTTGCAATTGCAAATTGTGCTGCTGTAAATATGCGTATGCAAGTATCTTTTTCGTGTAATGACTTAATTTCCTCTGGGTAGATACCTAGTAGTGGGATTGCTGGATCAAATGGTAGTTCTGCTTTTAGTTCTTTAAGGATTCTCCACACTGTTTTCCATAGTGGTTGTACTAGTTTCCATTCCCATCAGCAGTGTAGAAGTGTTCCCCTTTAACGCATCCACACTAACGTCTATTATTTTTTTTATTTTGTGATTATGGCCATTCTTGCAGGAGTAGGGTGGTATCGCATTGTGGTTTTGACTTGCAATTCCCTGATTATTAGTGATGTTGAGCATTTTTTCATATTTGTTGGCCATTTGTGTATTTTCTTTTGAGAATTGTCTATTCATGTTTTTGGGTTTTTTTTTTTTTTTCTGTTTGGTTGGTTGTTTTTTTGTTTGTTTGTTTGTTTGGTTCTTTTTTTGAGACAGATTCTTGCTCTTGTTGTCCAGGCTGGAGTGCAATGGCATGACCTCAGCTCACCGCAACCTCTGCCTCCAGAGTTCAAGGGATTGTCCTGCCTCAGCCTCCTGAGTAGCTGATATTATAGGCATGCGCCACCACACCTGGCTAATTTGGTATTTTTAGTAGAGACGGGGTTTCTCTATGTTGGTCAGGCTGGTCTCTAACTCCCGACCTCAGCTGATCCACCTGTGATCCTCCTGCCTTGGTGTCCCAAAGTGCTGGGATTACAGGCGTGAGCCACCATGCCCTGCCCTATTCATGTTTTTAGCCCACTTTTTGTTGGGATTGTTTATTTTTTTCTTGCTGATTTGTTTGAGTTCATTGTCGATTCTGGATATTTCCTTTGTCAAATGTATAGATTGTGAAGATTTTTCTCTCACTCTGTGGGTTGTCTGTTTACCCTGCTGATTGTTTCCTTTGCTGTGCAAAAGTTCTTTCATTTAATTAAGTCCAAGCTATTTATCTTTCTTTTCATTGCATTTGCTTTTGGGTTTTTGGTCATGAAATCCTTGCCTAAGCCAATGTCTACAAGGGGTTTTCCGATGTTATCTTCTAGAATTTTTATAGTTTCAGGTCTTAGATTTAAGTTCTTCATCCATCTTGAGTTTATTTCTGTATAAGGTGAGAGATGAGGATCCAGTTTTTTCTCTTTACATGTGGCTTGCGAATTATCCCAGTACCATTTGTTGAATAGGGTGTCCTTTCCCCAACTTTATGTTTTTGTTTGCTTTGTTGAAGATCAGTTGGCTGTAAGTATTTGGGTTTATTTCTGGGTTCTCTATTCTGTTCCATTGGTCTGCGTGCCTATTTTTATACCAGTACCATGCTGTTTTGCTTACAATGGCCTTATAGTATAGTGAAATCAGGTAATGTGATGTCTCCAGATTTGTCCTTTTGCTTCATCTTGCTTTGGCTATGCAGGCTCTTTTTTGGTTCCATATGAATTTTAGGATTTTTTTCTAGTTTTGTGAAGAATGATGGTGGTATTTTGGTGGGAATTGCATTGAATTTGTAGATTGCTTTTGGCAGTATGGTCACTTTCACAATATTGATGCTACCCAACCATGAGCATGGCATGTGTTTCCATTTGTTTGTGTCATCCATGATTTCTTTCAGCAGTGCTGTGTAGTTTTCCTTGTAGTGGTTTTTCGCTTTCTTGGTTAGATATGTTCCTATTTTACTTTATTTTATTGTAAAAGGAATTGAGTTCTTTATTTGATTCTCAGCTTGGTCACTGTTGGTGTATAGGAGGGCTACTGATATGTCTACATTAATTTTGTATCCTGAAACTTTGCTAAATTCTTTTATCAGTTCTAGGAGCGTTTTGGAGAAGTCTTTAGGATTTTCTAGATATACAATCATATCATCAGCAAACAGTGACAGTTTAACTGACTGTTTACCGACTTGGATGCTCTTCATTTCTTTCTCTTGTCTGATTGCTATGGCTAGGACTTCCAGTATTATGTTGAAGACGAGTGGAGAGAGTGGGCATCCTTGTCTTGTTCCAATTCTCAGAGGGAATGCTTTCAACTTTTCGCCATTCAGCATTGTGTTGGCTGTGGGTTTGTCATAGATGGCTTTTATTACGTGGTATGCCCCTTGTATGACAATTTTGCTGAGGGTTTTAATTATTAAGGGATGCTGGATGTTGTCAGTGCTTTTTCTGCATCTGTTGGGATGATCATGTGATTTTTTTTAAAAAATTCTGCTTATGTGATGTATCACATTTATTGACTTGCATACATTAAACCATCCCTGCATCCCTGGTATGAAACCCACTTGATCATGGTGGATTATCTTTTTCATACATTGTTGGATTCATTCAGCTAATATTTTGTTAAGGATTTTTCCATCTATGTTCATCTGGAATATTGGTCTGTAGTTTTCTTTTTTTGGTTGTGTTCTTTCCTGGTTTTGGTATTAGGGTGATATGGGCTTCATAGAATGATTTAGAGAGGATTCCTTCTTTATCTTGTGGAATGGTGACATTCTTCTTTGAATGTCTGGTAGATAGAATTCAGCTGTGAATCTGTCTGGTCCTGGACTTTTTTTGTTGGTAATTTTTTCTATTACCCTTTCAATCTTGCTGCTTTTTATTTCAGTTTTCTTAAATGTATTAAGATTTGTTTTGTGGCCTATCATATATATGGTCTATCTTGAAGAAGGTTCCACACGCTGATAAATAGAATGTATATTCTACAGTTGTTGGGTAGAATGTTCTGTAAACATCTGTTAAGTCCATTTGTTCCAGGCTATAGTTTAAATCCACTGTTTCTTTGTTGACTTTCTGTCTTGATGAACTGTCTAGTGCTGTCAGGGGAGTGTTGAAATCCCCCACTATTACTGTGTTGCTGTCTATCATTTCTTAGGTCTGGTAGTAATTGTCTTAAAAACTCGGGAGCTCCAATGTCAGGTGCATATATATTTAGGATTGTGATATTTTCCTGTTGGACAAGGCCTTTTTTCATTGTATAATGTCCCTCTTTGTCTTTTTTAACTGCAGTTATTTTAAATTTTTTTTTGTCTGATATAAAAATAGCTAATCCTGCTTTCTTTTGGTGTCTGTTTGCATGGAATGTCTTTTTCCACCCCTTAACCTTAAGTTTATGTGAATCCTTATGTGTTAGGTGGGTCTCTTGAAGGTAGCAAATGGTTGGTGAATTCTTATTCATTCTGCAATTCTGTATCTTTTAAGTGGAGCATTTAAGCAATTTACATTCAATGTTATCTCAATGTTAGTATTGAGATATGAGGTCCTGTTCCATTCTTTGTGCTATTTGTTGCCTGTATACCTTAGGGTTTTTGTTGTTGTTGTTGTTGTTGTTGTTGTTTTTGTTGTTGTTGTTTTGTATAGGTCTGTGAGATTGATGCTTTAAAGAGGATCTATTTTGATGTGCTTCCAGAATTTGTTTCAAGATTTGGAGCTCTTTTTTGCGGTTCTTGTAGTGCTGGCTTGGTAGTGGTGAATTCTCTCAGCATTTGTCTGAAAAAGACTGTATCTTTCCTTCATTTATGAAGCTTAGTTTCACTGGATACAAAATTCTTTGCAGATAATAGTTTTTTTTTCAAGGAGATGGAAGATAGGACCCCAGTCCCTTTTAGCTTTTAGGGTTTCTTCTGAGAAATCTGCTGTTAATCTGATAGATTTTCATTTATAGATTACCTGGTACTTTTGCCTCATAGCTCTTAAGATTTTTTCTTTCATCTTAACTTTTGATAACCTGATGACAATGTGCCTAGGTGATGATCTTTTTGTAATGAATTTCCCAGGTGTTCTTTGAGCTTCTTATATTTGGATGTCTAGGTCTTTAGCAAGGCAGGGAAGTTTTCCTCAATTATTTCCCCAAATATGTTTTTCTTACTTTTAGGTTTCTCTTCTTCCACAAGAATGCCAATTATTCTTAGGTTTGATTGTTTAACATAATCTCAGATTTCTTGGAGGCTTTGTTCATTTTTTCTTTGTTTTTGTTGGATTGGATTAATTCAAAAGCCTTCTCTTTGAGCTCCGAAGTTTTCATCTGCTTGTTCAATTCTATTGCTGAGACTTTCCAGAGCATTTTGCATTTCTCTAAGTGTATCCGTTGTTTCCTGAAGTTTTGATTGTTTTTTATTTATGCTATCTAATCACTGAAGGTTTCTCACCTCAATTTTTTTTAATTTTTTTTTCTTTCTTTTTAGTAGAGATGGGGTTTTGCCATGTTGCTGAGGCTGGCCTTGAACTCCTGGCCTCAAGTGATCTGCCCATCTTGGCCTCCTCCCAAAGTGGTAGGAGTACAGGCATGAGCCACCACGCCTGGCCTCCCCTCATTTCCTCTTTTTTTTTTTTTTTTTTAAATTTCTTTAAATTGGGCTTCACCTTTCTCTGGTGCCTCCTTGATTAGCTTAATAACTGACCTTCTTAATTCTTTTTCAGGTAAATGAGGAATTTAATCTTGGTTTGGATACATTGCTGGTGAGCTAGTGTGATTTTGTGGGGGTGTCTAAGAGCCTCGTTTTTGTCATATTACCAGAATTGTTTTCCTAGTTACTTCTCATTTGGGTAGGCTATGTCAGAGGGAAGGTTTAAAGCTCAAGGCTGCTGTTCAGATTCTTTTGTCCCACAGTGTGTTCCCTTGATGTAGTACTGCCCCTTTTCCTAGGGATGTGACTTCCTGAGAGCCAAGCTGTAGTGATTGTTACCTCTCTTCTGGATCTAGCCACCCAGCAGGTCTAACAGGCTCTGGGCTGGTACTGGGGGTTGTCTGCACTGAGTCCTATGATGTGAATCATATACAGGTCTCTTAAGGCTGTATATATATATATATATATATATATATATTTTTTTTTTTTTTTTTTTTTTTTAAGATGGTGTTTCACCATGTTGGCCAGGCTGGTCTCGAACTCCTGACCTCAAGTGATCCGCCCACCTTGGCCTCCCAAAGTGCTGGGATTACAGGCGTGAGCCA
>CAUYLG010022834.1:0-18224 GCA_963573385.1 Cacajao melanocephalus
CTGGGTTGAAAATTCTTTTCTTTAAGGATGTTGAATGTTGGCCCCCACTCTCTTCTGGCTTGTAGGGTTTCTGCTGAGAGATCTGCTGTGAGTCTGATGGGCTTCCCTTTGTGGGTAACCCAACCTTTCTCTCTGGCTGCCGTTAGCATTTTCTCCTTCATTTGAACCCGGGTGAATCTGACGATGATGTGCCTTGGGGTTGCTCTTCTTGAGGAATATCTTTGTGGTGTTCTCTGTATTTCCTGGACTTGAATATTGGCCTGCCTTGCTAGGTTGGGGAAATTTTCCTGGATAATATCTTGAAGAGTATTTTCCAGCCTGGATTCGTTCTCTTCATCACATTCAGGTACACCTATCAAACGTAGATGAGGTCTTTTCACATAGTCCCATATTTCTTGGAGACTTTGTTCATTCCTTTTTACCCTTTTTTCTCTAATCTTGCCTTCTCGTTTTATTTCATTGAGTTGATCTTCAACCTCTGATATCCTTTCTTCTGCTTGGTCAATTCGGCTATTGAAACTTGTGCATGCTTCATGAAGTTCTCGTGTTGTGTTTTTCAGTTCCATCAATTCATTTATATTCCTCTCTAAGTTGTCCATTCTCGTTAGTATTTCGTTAAATCTTCTTTCAAGGTTGTTAGTTTCTTTGCATTGGGTTAGTACATGTTCTTTTAGCTCACAGAAGTTTCTTATTATCCACCTTCTGAAGCCTGATTCTGTCAGTTCATCACACTCATTCTCCATCATGCCTTGTTCTCTTGCTGATGAGGAGCTGCAATCCCCTGTAGAAGGAGAGGCCTTCTGATTTCGGGTGTTTTCAGCCTTTTTGCACTGGTTTCTTCCCATTTTTATGGATTTTTCCACCTGTTGTCTTTGTAATTGCCGACTTTCAGATTGGGTCTGAGTGGACGTCTGGCTTGTTGGTGATGAAGTTTTTTCTGTCTCTTAGTTTTCCTTTGGTGGATGCCCCTTCCCCACAGAGCTAGGCCTTCCCGGGTTCAGCTGTGCTTACTGTGAAACTCTCAGTCCTCAGCGCTTCCAATTGCTGTTCTCCTTTTGGGGATGGGACCAGCTGAGCCCATCTAAAAGGGCACCCAGTCCTGTATACTCTGCACTGAGAAGTGCTGTGCCAGGGTGCCAGCAAAACAGCCATGCCAGCCAAAAGAGTCACACTGGTGACCCACGTGGCTCTTCCGCTGGGTATCTCCCAGTTCGTGGGCAACAGAAATTCGTCTGAAATTGTGACGTCCACTTGCTCTCTCTGCTTTCACTGGGAGCTACAATCCTGAGCTGCTGCTAATCAGCCATCTTGGATCTCTCTCCCCCTTTCTACCCTGTTATGTGGCCAGGATGATTTTCTCATATAATTGTTCCATTTCTATAGTTGTAACTAATACTCCAATAGTAATATTTAAAGTGATACAATTAAAATGATAAAAATTTCTTTCTCGATAGTCTTGCTTTGTGTTCAGGCTCTCTACATACATGGCTTCTCCATATACATGGAATTTTCCCCATCTGTAGAAACCACACTTATATATATGTTTTATATTACAATGCATATTATTTTTAATTTTTTTGTGTTTTTTTTTGTAAATTAATTTTTAATTTTTATGAGTATATAGTAGGTGTATGTATTTATGGGGTACATTAGATATTTTGAAACAGGCATACAATGCCTAATAATCACATCAGTATAATACACAGTCTTGACTTTATTTATATTGCAAATAGGAATTTTGATTGATTTTCTCAGCAAACATGTATTAGTTTCAATCTTGTAGTTCTTTTATCGGCTCTCTGCCTCACGATAGTCATACTGATGGGGGAAAAAAATCTGCAGCTACCATACTAACTCTGCTAGTAGGAATTCCTAGATGCTATCAAGCTGTTATCAGCAGACAGGAGTCTGGCCTGGCTTACTGAAACATTATAGCCCACCTGGGCCATGGTTACTTTTGTAGCACTTACACTTGAATCCTTTTCAGCACTACCAAGCATGATCTGGCAATAATCTGAAGTCAGTTACCTTTTTTTGTGTTGGTGAAATTGCTTCTCAACCAAATTGATGCCTAACAGCTATGAATATCAAATTTTGCATGAGCTTCTGAAAACAAAAGAAATAATTGAAGCACTTGCTTCTAAAACCATACCGTCAGTCAGCCGTCAGTCAGCTGGAGTTCCTGTCATGTAGTTTCAGATACTTTTAAGTCAAATTGTTAAGGTCTGTTGGCTAACTTATCAACAGCTAACATTCCACTCTTAAAAGGATAGGAAATGTAATCTTGCAGCTATCAGTTTGGTGGTGATCGGGTGTGAAACACTAACTACATAGATTAGTAGAATGAAGAAATAAAAAAGTTAGTTTGGATCACTCTTAAAAATTGTGCTTGTTAAATTACTCTATAAATATTAGGAAAATTGCTTAAACAAATTAAATAAAGATATTTATTAGCTACCTTCTATGATATTGAATAATGTTTATTACTATGCCAAATAACAAAGAAAGTAACAAAATTCACAGGAGAGTAGCTCCTCAGGAGAGGTTTGCTTGACCTGCTTTTCCCTGTCCCTTCCTGAATCTCATCATAGAGGAATTTAATAGGGTGCTGGTGTGTATGAGCGCAATTCCTTAAGCTCTAATGCCCTGCTACTTCACAGGGCTAGGTCCTCAATATTCCAACTGTGGACAATAGTGCTTTATTAGTTCAAAGCCCTGACACGTGACTCTCAGAGATGGGGCCAGTGGAGGGGAGGAGCTGATGCATGCTCAGCCATTCCATCTGAAACCCCTTCTTTCTCTGCCGCAATGCAGAGCCAAGTGACTTTTTCAGAGGCAGAAAATGGATCTCTGAGTTTTCAGTAAAAGTAGCTGGAAAGGAAATGTTCCACATGAAATGCAAATGTTCTGTCAAATCAAAATTTAGGGATATTTTTAGTGTACTCTTAGCTAACTTCTGAGACTTTGTAAATTTTCAAAAATTATGTCTAATATTTTAAGTAAGTGAAGATGTTTTGCATTTGTATATTCTAGTTCACAAACAGTGCTACAAAAAATAACTCATTTTTGTTAGAAAAATTCCACATATTAACACAATAAAATGTCCATGGAAATATTATAACACCTAAGACTGTAGTCTACCTTCATTTTAACTCCTAAACTTTTTACTTTTTCTTTTAAAAAAAATTAGAATCCTATTTTTAAAAGATCAGTTTGATTTAAAAACAAAAATAGTTCTAATTCTTCTATTAGTAATGTGCATTAGCATTTTTTCAGTATAGCACTGAGCTATTTTGATAAGTAAGGCTGCTTACGCATGAAAAGACTCAGACTTGAATTGAATTTGAACAATACAAGGAGAAAAAAAGATGTGTATCTAAAGCAGGCACCACCTGAACATCATGCCCTTGAAGACAGGAAGAAGCAGAATTTCTTATAATTATTCAGACAAAGCTGAAACAATACAAAAACACACCACCACACAACAAGATGAAACAAAAACCTTTAGGGATGCATCGTTCTTAGCCGTTTGTGGTAATGTTCATTATATCTCAAACTAAAATTTCCAGCCAACTGATGCAGCTGGCATTGAATTACCTGTGTTCTAAGACATTGCAATAAAAACGAGATGTGGGTTCTATGTCCCTCTTCCTTCAATGATTCATCAACTTATAAGCCATCTGTCACCTTGAGTGTGTTGCTAAGCCTTTCAGACCTTTACAACAGTGGACCAGCCATTTGATCTCTTGACGTCCCTTTTAGCTTTATGATCAATAACTTTCTGCTACTTACCCTTAATTTTGTAAAAGATGCTTTAAAAAGATCCTCTTTTGTCATGGAAACTGAATGGTATATGAAAAGCCACTATAG
Organism: Cacajao melanocephalus; assembly: GCA_963573385.1. Classification (NCBI taxonomy): domain Eukaryota; kingdom Metazoa; phylum Chordata; class Mammalia; order Primates; family Pitheciidae; genus Cacajao; species Cacajao melanocephalus. The sequence goes on from CAUYLG010022834.1 coordinate 3,871, forward strand.
CATTTGTGTGTTTTTCTTTCACAATATAGTGGTTCTTACACATACATAATTTTTGTAGATTTAAGTTTTATTCATCACTCATTCTATATAAAATGATATATAAATATTTTAAAACATTAATAATTTTAGGGAAGTTTATTAATTCCCACTTTTAACTTTTTTCGCCAGGCTGGAGCGAATGGCACAGTCTCGGCTCACTGCAACCTCCGCCTCCCAGGTTCAGGCGATTCTTCCGCCTCAGCCCCCCGAGAAGCTGGGACTACAGGCGCGTGCCAAATGCCCGGCTAATTTTTGTATTTTTAGTAGAGACATGGTTTCACCATGTTGGCCAGGATGGTCTTGATCTCTTGACCTCGTGATCCACCCACCTCAGACTCCCAAAGTGCTGGGATTACAGGCGTGAGCCACCGCGCTTCACTTTTATCTTTTATTCATGTACATTTGGATTTGTATGAATGAGGTCAAAAGTAAAACCCAGTTCTACTGGCACATTCCTTAACATAGGATAGATTTCTTAATGAAGTCTTTATAGTTCAGATTCGATTAAAAATAATAGTTTAATTGTTAACTGGTTGACATGGGCTATAGGTACTGCTGTTTGGGCAGTTTGGGAATAAACGCGGAGAGCCCTGGCCCACGGTGTCCCTAACCACCCAATAACACACTGTTTGCTCTGTTATTGTCTTGCCCATGTTGTTTTTCTTCCCAAAACATGTGACTACCTGACAGTTTATTGTATACATATTTCTCTACAATTGCTTATGCAAGCTCCGCAATGATGGGGACTTTGCCTTATTCTCTACTGCATATTCTGACCCTAGAACTAGAAGGACATTCCTGGAAGGATATAGGGGCTGCTCCATAGGTGACCTGGGAAACTGATTTCTAGTCCAAAGTCTGCTTTGAGAACTCAAGCCAGCTGTTGAACTTGTCTGTGGATAGTCAGTATAAAGTAGAAATAATTGTTCTTGAAGTTTTACATCCAATAAGATTTTGAGTGCTTACTCTGTGCCAGGCTCTGTTCTAGTAACTGAAAATACAACAGCAAAAAACAGATGAGGGCGCTGCCCTGAAGAGGCTTCCGTTGAAGTGGAAAAGACAAATTACCAAAAATAAATTTTCACCTTCTTGTGGTTGCATGGATCCTTATTAAGTCATTAAACAGCCACTTCCTGATATCAATAACATATTTTTGGTTCCAAAGATTGGAGTTTTATCGAGTCCGTAAGGGCTTGTTATGCGGAAATTGGGAGTCCTAAACCGAGACAACCAGTGATGCCAGAGTTAGAGCCCTGAGTCACAGAACCCTGTGAAAAAGCTGGAATCCAAAAAACCAACAGAAAAGTCCAAGAGAAAAATTTTCGGAGAGGAGATGAAACACCAATGTATTTGGGTTTTAGAGTCCAGTGTCAGGGGACAAGAGGGAGCATGATCAAGCCGAGATTAACATCAGGTGGGAAGTAGAAAGTGTTGCTGAGCATCAGTGCTGTGGCCTGAGCATAATGCTGGGGTGGAATAGTCAGGCAGCAAGGGTGGGAGGAGCAGAGAGGAATTCTCCAGGGTTGGATGAATCAAATGTTACCTAAAATTAGTATTTTTACCACTTTCTGAACTATGCAAGAACTTTAAGATAATTTAATTTTATGCATTTTCCTCTTGTGCTTTGAGCTGGTCATATCCTCAAAATCTAGATGCCAGAAACAAAAAGCCACAAATGAAAAATGGGTTCCCTTCACCATCAGTGTAGAACCTGACTTGTATGTTTCAATTGCTGTCTGAATACTTGTCGTTTCCATGGTTGACTGACAGGAAGAAAAATCCCCTTCTTCAAGGCTAACTTACAGCCAAGGATGTAGCCTGACTTTATATGTCAAAAGTGTAATTATCTCAAAGTAATTTACAGTAAACTTAATATTTATTCAAGAGAAATACTTGAAATTAGGTGAGGGTAATTTTGTCATATCCTAATAAGAATATCTAATTTATGGAAAATTAATATTTCAAAAGTTAGGCCAATGAAAACAATTCATTTAAGCCAGATTGGATATGCAAAAGTATTTTAAGACATGGAAGTATAATGGAAGCCTAGCTAAAATTACCACTTTATAGAACTTTTCCACTTCAATGATCCTTTTGAAGCAAAACTCTGTCTTCTTGTTTTAATTCTGTATTCTTTGTCTGTGAGAATACCATTTAACATTTCCCTGCTAAACTACTGAAATAAAGCCTTAATCTTCAACTTTGTAATGATGATGAGAATTTTTTGGCTGCAAGTAGATTTTATGTGATATGTGTTTATATATAACTTTTATCTATTTTTATCTTTTCTTCTGGAATTTCAATTAAATATTTTAAACATTCAAAAATGCTTACATTATTAAATTGTTTAGTTCATTTGTACTCAATTTAATAATTATATACTTAGGTTCACGTCTTTCATTTTTTGTGCTGTTGTGGTCATTTATTGTATTTCTACATAACTTACAATTCCACAGGACACATACTATTATATTTTCATTGAAGAATAAAATACATAAAGGAGAATGAGGTACTCTGATCTTAGGTTTTCACCTTGATTTTAGATGCACACATATGGATAAACACACACACACACACACACACACACATAAAAATACAGAGTAATGGTGTAAACTTCACTTACTGAAAGATAAAGAATTCAAAAGTTTCCAGTATATACCTTCCCAGTATTTAACCACCTCAGAATGAACCACTATTCTAACTTCTGATATAGTATGTAACCATTATTGTCTGATTTCTTTCTTAATATAGTACCTGTGTGATTATACTATTGTGTACATCAGTAATTCATTAGTTTCCCATAGTGTTTCATTGTATGAGCATACCTCCATTCTTAATCATTCTTCTGTTGATGAGCTTTAAGGTGTCCTCAGTTCGGGGCTATTATAAACCACTGGTACAAACATCCACATATGTGCCTTTTTGTGAGAACATTTATTTTTATGAGTATATATATGCTCATTAATGAAATTGCTAAGTCATAAGGTGGGTTTACATTAGCTTTAGGATATCAATGCCAAACTGTTTTCAATAACACAAGAATCATTTTTATATTCTTACCAACATTGCAACAGTTTTAGTACCACATTTTTGCTAAAACTTTGTTTTAGTAGTTCTGGTAGGTGTTTAGTATCTCATCTCATTTTAATTTACATTTCGATATTAGTTTTTATTTGCTGCTCTAACCAATTACCACAGAATTCATTTTAAAAATCCACAAATCCATTTATCATACAATTTTGTGGGTTAGAAGTCTTCCATAGTCTCACTGGGCTAAAATCAAGAGGTGGTCTGGGCTTCATTTCTTTTGGGCATATGCAAGATACAATTGATTTCTTTGCCTTTTTCAGAGGCAACCTAGATTCCTGGCTCTTGACTCTTTTTTTCTTCCATCTTCAAACTGGGCAGAATCATTAACTCTCTAACCATCCTTCTTAGTCATGACTTATGTTCACCAGCTCACCACTGCCTTCTTGAAGTTTTCTGTTTTTTTCTGGGTTCATTTGCCTGCAGCTTGAACAACTTCCTTGAATACTTCTGCTGCAGGTCTTTGGTTGATGAATTGCCTGAACTTTTGTTTGCCTGAAGACATCTTTATTTTGCCTAAATTTTTAGTCAAAAATTTTTTGCCGGCTATAAATTTTGAGGCTATTTTCTTTTCTTTCAGCACTTTAATACAAATGTTTCATTTTCTTAGGTTTTCACACTGTTTGTGGAAAAATCAATTGTCACTCTTACTATTGATCCTTTGAATTTGATTTTTTTTTCTGTAAGCTCTTTTAATTTATTTTGTTTTCAATTAACTTTAGAAGTTTGACTATAACATACCAGGGCTTGCTTTCTATGTAATTTTTTTGTTTGGTATTTGTAGAACTTTTGGATCCATATTAACTAAATATCACATTCACATTGATGAAATGTCTTATATCAATTTTGAAAAATTCTTTGCATTTATTCCTTCAAGTATTGTTTCTTTCCCATTTTTCTTTCTTCTCTTCTTCTGGAATTACAATTAAATGTTTTTATATCATTTGACTGGGTCCCATATTATTTCTCTTAAGCTTCATCATATTTCCAGCTTTTTCTTCATGCTTTAAACATTTTCTTACAACCTGTTAATAGGTCTGCTAATCCTGTCTTCCGTTTGTAGTCTCCTTTTAAACTCCTCCATTGTTCTTAATTTTATGGGTTTTTTTTTCTGTTCTAAGATATTTATTTATTTCTTTTTATAGATTTTTATTCTTTGTTGAAATTCTTAATCTTTCCATCTGTTTTGTGCATCATATTGAGGGACTGTGTTAAAGAAAACCAAGTCCACAAGGGGCATGGCTTTAAAGGCAAGAGCTTCCCAGTGCCGTGTCTCCATCCACGTCCCCATCCGGGAGGTAAAGTTCTTTGTCTGACTTTCCCGCGGGGGCTAGACAGAAATTCCAGGTGAGCCTCTTTGTTCAAAAAGCCCGCAAAAATCTCTGGGAGGAGGGGGCTCCAGTTGTGGACCTAGCAGCCAATCCAGTGTTAAAGTCAAAGATCAATCACTGCAGTGGAAGTTTGAAAGAACTCTCACTGAACAAGAACATGAATGGGACGGCAATAACTCCAAGGTTAAAAACCCACTGGCCCTTACCTGTGCTGATATATTAGAAAATGTATTTTATGAACTATTTTAATTATAAATATTTAAAAGTGTTTGACTGTTGAATTCAATATCTGGATTATCCATAGGGCTGCTTTATTTTCTATTTTTCTCACACTGTGGAGAAGAAAATCAAATCTAGACCTCCTCTATTTTCCATAGAATTATTTATAACGACTATACGAATGTAATCATCGTGTAAAATTTCAATGTTTCAGCTTTTCTTTTTCACCAATCAAACTTTGTTTTATTACATTAAGGAATACCTGAACTTTTGCAATAGTTTTCAGTCTAACAAATTCATTTTCCTAGTCAAAACACTAATTTTTTTATGTCTTAATTTTCTTATTTCTAAAATGAGAGAAATAAAACTATAAATATTTTAGGTCTGTGGTTTGGCCAACATGAAATTTCTAATGAAGTATCAAAATAGGAAATTTAATACAATGTAAGTTTGAATTCACAATTACGCATTGCTTAATCCACTTACTATTTTTGATAATTAGTTGGTGTTTAGGGGCTAGTGTTCTGGAGTCCTATGAGTAAACGTCATTTTTATGGCAGTGGATCACATTCCAAGAGAGTGTGGCTTCTCCTTGCCTCTGAGAATTTTAACATCCTTGAGCATACCTGAAAGCAAAAACCAAATCTCAGGATACTTTTCTTTGGTAATGTATTTTAAAGGATTGATATCTAACTTTTGAGTTGATGTAACACTGTCTAAATATAACCCTCTTTCTTAACTATACAAATGTTCTTGTAACAAGCTATTTTTTGGTCTGCATTGGAACGAGTTATTTTAAAAAGATCATATATTTCTCCTCTCTCATTGAATTTGGCAAATAAGATGGCTCTTTGAAGACACTTGACATTGGTGCTGTCTGCTAGGTGAGTCACCACGAGTGATAAATCTCTGTGATTGTCTTGTGACAAGGAACAACCTTTATTAACGTATACACATTTACAACCTTTTCACTTCCTCTCTTCCACTTTCTGCACTCTGATGTTAATTTTCGCTTTTCACCTTAGCTCTTTATTCCACCATCCTCTCATTGTCCTGTAAGGAAAGTTCTGCTCTTGCCAGCCTAAGTCCCAAGATTTTGGTGACAGGAAGTAGAAAATGTAGGCAGAGAAAAATAAGGCTATAGAGATCATTTGAAAGACTATGGTATTTTTGTTTGCTGGGTTATTTCCCAGGCCTTTACTTATTACAAAAATGAGAAGAAAATCAAAGCATAGAAAAAGTAAAACAAACAAAACCACCAAAAAAATCAACCAAAAATCTGAGATTTTTAACTTTATATATTAGAATTCAGAAAATAATGGAGATAGAAAGTAAGGAGCAAATGTGGGGATTTGTGTGAGAGGGTGAAAAAGGAGAAAATATAGGAGGTAAAGGACTTTTTACTTTGGGGTTATTAATTGGATATCCTTTAATATTCTTACATAAATATATTTCAAGACTTTTAATAAATGGCTTTCGGCAGCTTGATTATATCTTTAATTGGTCACTAAGATGAGCCTGAGCCACATGGGAGTCCGTCCGGATTCCTCCGTGACTTACTTGAATGTGTCACTACTACTTTGCATGCTGCCAAAGTCAGTATGTTTCTCTTTCATCCTGATATTTCTTGGTCTCCTGACAGCATTTTGGCCAGACTTACCATACTGTCCTATTGGAACATAGTCCTCTTTCAGAATCCATAACACCATGTCCTTCTAGTTTTTCTTCCAACTCTCTGGTGACTCCTCCTCTGAGCCTTTACCCTCTGCCCAATACAGCAGTTTCTTGGGACTCAGTTTCAGGTCTCTCTACTCCACTGCATACCCTGTCCTGTGGGGACCTCTCCTAATCCCATGCTTTTGGAGACTGTCTGTGGTTTGATGATTCCCAAATGTATATTTGCAGTCCAGATTCAGATCATTACGCACTTGAAATTTTCACCTGGATGTCAGGCTAAGGTCTCAACGTTGAAATCCAAAAACAGAATATCTGCTTTTACCCATAAAGCCTCATTAACTGTATTTGAGCAAATAGCACTACCATCCTTTCTATTTCTTTCTTTTTATTTTAACCCTCACATCTAATCCATCAAATCGGTCAATTCTTTCTCCAAAATACATCTTGCATCTGTACATTCCTTTCTGTCTTCTCCAGGGTGACCCTAGTTACCTCTTCTTGTCTCTACCTTCTTCCTCCTTCCTCTATTACCTATTCAAGTCAATATTTAAATAATTATAATGTTCACATACACACACACACACACACACACAATATTGGAGGCAGCATACTCTATTCAAGTTTTTCTATGGCTTCCTGTTTTCTTTTAGGGAAAATCTGAATTTATAATATTGCCTATAGGAACTCATATGGCCTGGCCCATCCTCATTTGTCCAGTCTCATATCAGTTTCCCTCTCTCCACCTTCCAACTACATGGGCCTCGTTTACTTCTTGAATGTCCTAGCTTTGTCTCTTTTTGGGGGCTTTGTATATATAATTGCTGTTCTTTTAAAAGCTTTTATTTAACTAACTACAGTTAGGCGATTATCATATTACTGGACACAGTTTAAATATCACCTCTTCAGAGATATTCCTTGATTACTCTTAGTAATCAAGAGTAATCTGAATTAGAAAAATACCCTCCTTCTATTACTCTTTCAGGAGTATCATATCCTTCATTGCATTTGGGCATTTATAACTAAGTTATTGGTTATTTATTATCTTCTTCCTCATTGAATAAGGAAAGTAAAAATAGTAAAAATAGCCTCCTTCTATTACACTTTCAGGAGTATCAGTGTCCTTCCTAAAATTTGAGCATTTATAACTCATTTATTGGTTACTTATTATCTTCTTCCTTATTGAATGGAAAGCTACAAAAGGGCAGGATATTTGTTTTATTCACTGAGTGCACCACTTGGCATTTAAAAAGTCATTCAATAAATATTAGCTTAAGAAATTTTCATAAAATTAATTTATTTTCTTAGGTGTACATTGGTGGGTATTTGCTAGGTATTCAACTCATTGCCTGTTAACATAAGTATTTCCTTAAGAGAAAGACCTTTTAAAGAAGATCTAGTTAGTTACTCCTATAAATACTGCAACCACTTATTTAGTGTAAACTCTTCTCTGACCATGGCATGAAGCTCTCTTACATGTTTTGTGTTATCAACTATAGTATTATTTCTATCTCCATTTATAAAAATAAATAAATAAATGGAAGCTTTGAGAGGTGAAGGTGATAACATTCTAGAGTTGAACTGGGAAAGCACAGTTTCATAATGCCATAAAGTTTCACAGTGTTCACTATTCTCATCTCTGAGCAAGCTACTAACCATGTAATTATCCTAGGGTAATTACATGGTTAGTGAACTGTTACATTTCTTCTGGTGCATTCCATGCTGTTCAACTGTAGAGCTTATCACTCTCTTTCAGATGGGTCCAAATCCAAGGATTAAGAGGCATTAGAAAAAGCTTCCAAATTTTTCTACCCTTCACAACACATATAGGAATTGAAACTTCCATGCTTTTCATGTGAGTATCTTTGATAATCTCTCATTTCCCAAAGAAGGAGAAAAAAGAACTAATTCTACCACTTACTCTGATTATCAAAAACTTAATATTCTTATTTCAGAATGATAGATGCATCAAGTGAACCATTCAACATTCTCTATTTGACACACTTGTAATGTACAGACATAGTTTTCTCATTGTAGAAAGTGGTGTGGTCAAATAAGAGGGATTTCATTGTCTGACACTTCAAGATTGCCCTTTCATTAGGTGGGAAATTGTCATTTAAGCTTCTAAGTTTGGGATGGTTTATTATATAAAAATAGATAACCGGAACATCTTGATATTGAATGTGAAGATGGTAGTGTTTTAGGATCAATTTATTGCAAATAGGCATAAGTAAATAAATGGCAATTAGAAATATGTCTCTTCCTATCTCTAAAATATGCACATTTTTGGTCGGAAGTACAAGTCATAAACCTGAGATTTGCAATGGGCATCTTGTGAAGATAATCTTGTGGGACTGAGCCCTTGGGTGATCTGATTCCAACTCCAGGTAGGTAGCTGCAGAATTGAACTGAATTGTAGCATACCCAGGTGTTGTCCCCTACAGAATTGCTTGATGTGTGGGGAAACATCTCACATATATTTTGGTGATCAGCAGTAAAGTATTATGTATTGAATGGTGAGTATAATAGTAGAAAAACAATTTGTTTTTTCCTATATCTAACAGTTCATAAATAATTAAATTTAAAAATAAGCCAGGTGCTGTGGCTCACACCTATAATCAATCCCAGCATTTTGGGAGGTTGAGGCAGGAGAATTGCTTGAGCCCAGGAGTTCAAGAACAGCCTGGGCAACATGGCAAGGCCCTGTCTCTATGAAAAATACAAAAAATGGCCAGGTGTGGTGATGCATGCCTATGGTCCCAGCTACTCAAGAGGTTGAACTGGATCACTGGAGCCTAGGATGCAGTGAACCAAGATTGCACCACTGCACCTGGGTGACAGAGCAAGACCCTGTCTCAAATAATAAAATAAAATAAAATAAATAAAAACCATAAGTATACTAAAATTCAGGAATTATGAAAGAAAAGCAATTTCAAGAAAAGCTATTGAATTTTTCACCCTGCTAGAGTGCTAGCAAAAAGAAACATTTTCTATGCCTTCTTTCTCCCTATTTAAATGTTTGTGAGAGGCTATTTGATTCATAGCTGGGAAACAACACACTTAAATAAATCTACCTGGATATCAAGAATGAGCAAACACCCTTTAGCTGTCACTGTTTCTTAGATGGCAGATAACTGTGGTTATGACTTTGTTTTCACATTTTCTCTACATTTTGTTTATTTTTGTACAAAAAATGTAAAAAATGTAAGAAATATGTAAGCTACAATAGCTTATACATTCCTCTAAGGTGGCATTGCACACAGACTGTTACAAGAAAAATTATCTTCTGTTCAGGAGAAAATTTTTTATACAAAATGTTGAGAGACAAGAGTCAGTTAAAGGCCTATAATATGATGCTAAATTTATTCTGATGAATTATAAATCTGCGTGAAAATTTCAGCACAAAGAAATAATTAAATATATGTGCCAGGATAAGTTTTAAGACAATTTTTATTGAATTGAATTTTAAAAGCGTTTTAAGAAAGCTAATTTGTTTATATAATTAAAAGCAATACATTTATGTCCTAAACACATGTAAACGTCTATATTAACACTTTCATTTTTAACTCTGCAATTATACCAAAGTCTCTCAGTCTCTATATTGTTAGATTTATAGCATCTGTTAATGCAGTAATATTAAAAAGTACTGGATTGGCTTAAAATTAATGACATCCAATGAGTATTTCAATAAGTGACCAATATTTTCATAGAGTTTTGGCTGATGGGTTAAGAAAATTCTGATTTTGAAATCAAGTAGAATTTATTGTTTTTCAAAGGTTATTTTTTTTAGTCAAGTTGGCCTTTTGCTTCTAACAGAAGAACAGATGACGTGGATATAACATGATTTTTTTCAGAAGTGAAAGTTTCATGAATTTATTTTTAAAGGACATTCAAAATCATTAGCTTTAAGATATTCATAAAATAGCATTTCCAAAATAAATGTGAATAATATTTATTCATAGAGACTGTTCAGAATTAACTTCAGAACAAAATAGGCATTAAAGGAAACTGTTTTATTGTTGCAACTAATACTCTATACCAACCACATTTAAAACTCTGTAGCTTACAAAATAACCCCAAAACCAAAGCAAGCCAAACCAAACCAAACAACAACTATGACAAAAAATTTAAAAAGATCTCTAGTTATGAATCCCTGTTCTGATACAGTATATTTGTATTTCTGCCTAAACAAACTCTTTAAATGTGTGTAAAGCCATTACTTTATTATAAGTAATAAATATAGAAATCAAGTAATCACATTTTAAGAATCTGTCCCGGAGTTATCTGTAGAAAGCATAATCAAATGCCATTACTAGTGTCTCTAGATATGCCTCTAGGGGTTTTATATTTATCCAGTCATTCTAAAATATCCCTTTACAAGTGACTGACTGAGGTTTACCCCTGTCTGTTGTTATGGATACTTTGTATCCCCAATTACACATGCAAGAATCTGTCTTTAAGCAACTTATAATTTCAGTACAAGCTTGTCATGCAATAACAATATAAAGACAATGTAAGGTAGGGTCATGTCCCTAAGAAATCCTTACAAGTCTTTCAGATGTTCTTGACGTAGTATAAATGGTGTCTGTATATCACATTGTGATGTGAACAGCAAAAGAAAACCAGTCTCTCTTGATGCTTTGGAGGAATGAAAAGCCTATTCCAGCTTGCTGATCAGTTGTTTCTTGTAGCAATAACTCTCACTATATACAAGGTTTTCTTACAGAGCTGTGTGATACCATTGTGAATCTTTGGCTAAGATTCATATTTAGAAATCTCTCAGGCTCAGTTAAGGTGAGATAAATCCATTTTCAGACATTACAATATATTACAAATAACCATTACCAAGCTGTGCCTTTTGATCTTGTATAAGAGGTTCTAGTAATATTGGGAAGCCTATTAGCGTCGAGAATACTCTCCCTTTTGAATATTCTTTGCAGAGATAAGTCAAAATAATTTTGAATCCCCAGAATTGCCAAAGAAGATGGCATACTACAGACAACTATTTTGTTGTATGTGGCCCAAGGACTCAGAATTCCTTACTGTCTTGCAAGTTTATGTATGAAATCACTCACTGCATCTGGAAATAGTGAAGTTACCAACTTCCGCAAACAGTTGCAAAAAATCTAAGTTCAGGGACACTTGTAAAGATTGCTGTAAAACTACCTATCTTCTTTGAAGTGTCAAGTGATGTAGCTTGTATGTAGTTCAATTTTCTTTATTACATTAGTTTCAAGAGGTAAGCCATTATAGCCCCTCAACCACTTTTAGCATCTAGTGGATAATCAGAGCCCCAACACCAATTTAAATGGAAACAATGGTGCTAATAAATAGTCATTTGGTCTTCCTCCTATTTTCTTTTACAGTGAGCACCAAGACACAGGACTCTGCCTTTCTAGGAAATTAAACACAGCATTCTTGGGTTTCATGTGAAGATAAGTCTCATTCTCTTCTAAAACAAGACTAAGACCCTGAAAAGAAGGACAGAATAATTTATAACAGTTTATAAAACTCATCAAAGTTCCACAATAAAGTCTTTCAATGTGTGTCATTAGGACAAAAAAATTATTATATTGTGAGTCTTTTGAAGGTACACTTGTGACCAATATGGTTAGTCTTTGTTCTAATTACAAATTTCCAAGTATAATGAGAGGATATTAAGTCTACCACCAGAGTTTTATCATCTGTTTTGACATTACAGTTTTGGAAATCTTTAATTCATTGAATTATTTAAATAATTAAGCCTTTGATGTAATTTTTAAAAAATTTTTCTAAAACCATATTAGGTAAATATTAAAGCTCCAAAATAATCTTCTTTGACTCCATGTCTTACATCCAGATCACACTGATGCAAGGATGGGCTCCAAAGGGCTTGGGCCTTACTGCCCCTGTGGCTCTGCAGGGTACAGACCCTGCAGCTGCTTTCACAAGCTGGCATTGAGTGCCTGCAGCTTTTCCAGATGCACACTTCAAGCTATCAGTGAATATATCATTCTGGGCTCTGGAGGATGGTGGCTCTCTTCCCACAGCTCCACTAGGCAGTGCCCCAGTGGGGACTCTTATGGGGTTTCAACCCCACATTTCCCCTTTGTATTGACCTCACAGAGGTCTTTCATGAAGGCTCCTTTCCTGCAGTAGACTTCTGTCTGGACATTATGCATTTTTATACATCATCTGAAATCTAGGTGGAGTTTCCAAAAGTTCAACTCTTGTCTCCTGTGCATCCACTGGCCTAAAACTACATGGAAGCTGCCAAGGTTGGGGCTTGCACCCTCTGAAGCAATGGCCCACGCTGTACCTTTGCCCATTTTAGCCATGGCTGGAGTTGGAGCAGCTGGGATGCAAAGCACCATGTCCCAGTGCTGCACAGAGCAGTGGGGCTCTGGACCTGGCCCATGAAATCATTTTTCCCTCCTAGGCCTCCAGTCCTGTGATGTGATGGGGTGCTGAAAAGGTCTCTGAAATGCCCTGAATGGATTTTCCTCATTGTTTTGGCTAATATTCAGTATCTCTTTACTTATGCAAATTTCTGCAACAGGCTTTAATTCCTCCCCAGAAAATGGGTTTTTCTTTCCTACTGCATGGTCAGGATGCAATTTTTCCAAACTTTTATGCTCCACTTCCCCTTTAAATATAAATTCTCTTTGCTTATGCAAATGAGCATAGGCATGTAGAAGCAGCCAGGCCACTTTTAAATGCTTTGCTGCTTAGATGTTTCTTCCATCAGATACCCTAAATCATCTCCCTGAAGATCTCTAGAGCATGGTTAAAATGCCACCAGTCTTTTTGCTAAAGCGTAGCAAAAGTGACCTTTACTCCAGTTCCCAATAAATTCCTTGTCTTCATGTGAGACTACCTCAGCCTGGACTTCACTGTCCATATCACTATCAGCATTTTGGTCACATGCATTCAACAAGCCTCTAAGGAGTTCCAAACTTTCTCATATCTTCCTTTCTTCTTTTGATCCCTCCAAACTGTTCCAACATCTGCTCATTACCCAGTTTCAAAGTCACTTCCATATTTTCAGGTATCTTTATAGCAATACCCTAATTTGGGTACCAATTTTCAGTATTTGTCTGTTCTCACATTGCTATAAAGAACTACCTAAGACTGGGTAATTTATGAAGAAAGGAGGTTTAATTGACTCACAGTTTCACAGGCTGTATAGGAAGCATGGCTGTGGGAAGCCTTAGGAAACTTAAATCATGGCAGAAGGTGAAAGGGAAATAAGTACATCTTACTATGGCAAGGAGGAAGTACTGCACACTTTTAAATAACCATATCTCAAGAGAACTCCATCACAAAATAGTAAGGGGGAGTCTGCCCCTATGATTCAATCATCTCCCACCACACCCCTCCTTCAACATGAGCAGATTACAATTTGACATGAGATTTGGATGGGGACACAGAACCAAACAGTGTCAGCGGGTAAGATCACTGGCTCTGACAAAGACAACCATGATTTAAGTCTCAGTTCAAGTCACAGCAACCATTTCACAGCTGTATGATGTTTATATCTGAACTCCTTTAACCCTCAGTTTCCTAATTTGTAGAACATGAATAACAAAGTGCTAACTCCATGGCATATAGTGAGAACACAATATATAATAGCTAATGTTACTATGTATACAAAGAAAAATACTAATAATGGGCAACACTCATGGGAACTCTGATGTTTTTCTTATCATTATTTAAAATTCTATGATATTTTACTATAATTGTTTAAAAAATTTCTGTGAACAGTAAGTGCACAAACCAAAGCAATTTTGCTATTGCAAATTACTAAATTTGGATATCTAATTAAGATGACAGTCTAATCTCTACACAAGATAGCCATGTGTTATAAACTATGATATAATGCACAGTGATTTAAATCCACATGTTGTAATTTGTGTTTGAATCCTAAAGGGATTTATAAAGGAAAAAAAATTCCAACCTAACACAGTATTTAGCAGAAATAGAAGCTCAGATGTTGGAAGGAAGGAAGGAAGGAAGGAAGGAAGG
>CAUYLG010022838.1:0-51531 GCA_963573385.1 Cacajao melanocephalus
CTGCATTCTAGCCTGGGCAGTAGAACAAGAATCCTGTTCTCTCTCCCTCTTTTTCTTCCTCTTTCTTTCTCTCATACATTCTTTTTCTTTCTTTCTTTCACTTTCACTTTCTTTCCTCTCTTTTTCTTTCTTTCAAAAAAATAAAAAAAAAAAAAAAAAAAAAAAGATATTGAGCAGAGATGGGGAAAAAAAAAAAAAAAAAAAAAAAATCCAAAAGTACTTTTCCAAAACAGTACCAGTCAAAGCCAACTGCAGCAATCTTTCGCCATAACATTGCATAGCTGTTGAAACTTCAGTCAGGTGAGCTAAATCACATTCAGTTTCAGGCAAGAAACTCCCTTTGTGCACAGAATATTTTAGAGTTCACACTGAATGAAGATGGTGAATACTGAGGTTTCCTACCCACTCTTGGAAATGGCTAACTCAGCTATGATGCTAATAAGGCTGGGGCATTATATTATTCTGAAGGCATCATATTATATGCTCAGATAGCCTCAATCACATGCTGGAGGATCTTATTATTTTTTAATGTTTTGCTCGTTTTAAAAACTAAACTAGAAAAACGGGGCGTCTCCCAGTCATCCCAGGGAAAATAATGAAAATGATATCAAAAGACTTAGTGTCTATTTTCTTTAGCAATCTAATATTTTCTAAAGATATAGATACATTTGGATTGTTCTTGCACTCTGCTGGCTGCTGGGCCCTTCACATCTGGAGGCCAGTTGACTTTGTTCTTTGTCCTGGCGCTCAAGACATGAACATGAGATGCTTTGCACGAGAGAGGTGTCCAGGGAGATATGTGTTTGTGTGAGGCTTCATCTCTCTCTGGGCATTAATGGAATCAATATGCTAGGCTTGGAATCAGAAGAGCGATAGAGAAGGAATGTATTTCAAAAGGGGTGGAACACAATGGGGTAGTATAGTAGAGAAGAGTTAGCCTGCTATGAGATATTTGGGCGTCTCTTGCAAGGTCACTTTCTGTCATACAACCTTTCACTTCCTGTCAGGCCAGAAATAATACAATGGAATAGGATACACTCTAGTCCAAGAATTTGACAGTTAAAACTGAAGTTAAGAAAACCATTGTCTTTTAATACAACAACTGGAAATTGCTTCGAAATAATACTGTGAGATGCTTTGTCTAAAATTTGAAGAAAAATTGTTTCTTTTTTTTCCCTCACGAATGTTTACTGATTTTCAAAGCTGGAAATCTGAAATTTTGACAAGGTGTTCTAGCTTGCTCCGTGTACCACTGACTACCAAGGAAGTTGACAATGAGGGTGTTTTTGTTTATTTATTTATTTTTTACTCTAAGTTCTGGGATACATGTGCAGAACGTGCAGGTTTGTTATATAGGTATACATGCGCCATGGTGGTTTGCTGCACCCATCAACCCGTCGTCTAGGTTTTAAGCCCTGCATGCATTAGGTATTTGTCCTAATGCTCTCACTTCCCTTGCCCCTTACCCGCTGACAGGCCCCAGTGTGTGATGCTCCCCTCCCTGTGTCCATGTGTTCAAAAGAAGACGTTTATGTGGCCAACAAACATATGAACAAAAGTTCATCATCACTGGTCATTAGAGAAATGCAAATGAAAACCACAATGAGATATCATCTCGTGCCAGTTAGAATGGCGATTATTTTAAAAAGTCAGGAAACAACAGATGCTGGCAAGGCTATGGAGAGATAGGAATGCTTTTACAGTGTTGGAGGGTCTTTTTATAAATATGTACTGAGGTGAGGGTGAAGGTTAAATTTAGATATTAAATAAATGTATCGATGGTATGTTTTGAATGATTCTCTTAGCTTACTCTCATCCGTCCCTGGTATTTTTTTCCTGACGTATTCATATACTAGTCTTCCTAACTCTTTGTCTGTGTTCTGTAAGTCTCAGAGAGTGAGGAACTATCTTTCCCATTGTTAGGTTCATGCTAAGGTTCCCGTAACAAAGATTAACAGGAGAAAAGCATGCACATTTATTTTCTATAAATTTTATGTGACATGGGAACCTTCAGAAGAGGAGATTCAAAGAAGCAGGTAAACTTAGGTATTTTTATGCTTAAATCTGATGAAGATACTCGTGGAAAAATATGGTTAGAGGACAAAAAAAAAAACCATAATCCAGTGGTAATAAACTTGGGAGAACTTATCAAGGCCTGTTTGTTCGGATGCTTCTCTGTGTCCCTGTGTCTTCAAAGATAGGGATATTCCTGGTATTCCTGGATACTGCCAGGTATAGGGTAGAGGACATTTCTCACATGAGGGTCTTATGACCTTCTTCAAGGAAGGTTAGGACATGCTTTCTAGATTTTCTGGCCTGCTTCAGGGGAAGAGGGCAGGAGAAAGTCAGAGAGTGACTTCCTGCTTCTGCTATTTTTTCATATGTCAAGGTACCATATTTTAGGGTAGACTGTCCTAAACTGCATCAACTCTCATATACTTCTCATAAGGCATGTGACTTTGAACAAATAAATGAAAGGATTTCCACCACTGAAGTCAGTCAAATATTGGTGGAATGCAATCAGCTAAAGCCTTTTAATCGTTTCAACAACATGCACCTATACTACACACATGTACGGTGCACTCACACACAAAAAAAACCCCACATCTTACATTTATATGTAAACATAGTCAGAAGCTGTATTTAGCTTCACAAGGACAGGGTTCATGAGAGCTGCGGTGGATTAGAAGAAAGTAAAGCTTTCTTTTAAAAAATGAATCTAATTTTATTTTTCCCATCAACCTCATCTCTACCTACCCATCAAACACTGTCTGCAGGAGGTGAGCTCAGCCCCATGCATCACGTAGTTCCAGCTTCTACTCATCTCTTGATTCTCTTCCTCTCATTACTATCCTCTCCAGCCCTCTTTGTGGTGACCAAAGCTTTCTCACACTGCTCCAAAAACAATGGTACAATTCTTGCCTTATCTCTGCAGCATGCATACGGGGTTTTTTTGTTCCTTCTCTGTTCATATAGCTTTGGATAAACTTGATACAAGGTGAATTTTATAATGAAAGGAGATATTTACGCTAGAGAATGTTTTTGTCATTGAATACATGAATTATTTGAAGAGCTGTTATCTCGGTTATCTATTGCTATAAAATGAACCACACCAAAATTTAGTGACTTAAAGAAGTAACCATTTGCTTATATTTCTTCAGTTTGGTCTTCTGCTGATCTGGCCAGGGGTCACTTGTGTGACCACAGTCACCTGGAGGTTCAGCTGGAGCCAGATGGCCCAAGATTGTTTCATTCACACGTAAGGTGGCTAGCAGGGCTGTCTGCAGGTGTTTACATTCTCCCCTGCCAGTCTAAGGTGGCAAGAACAGAGGCGGCAGGCCTCCAAAGTCACAAATGTCATGCTCTTCCCATCCTACGGTAGGTCAAGGCAAGTTACACCGCAAGCGCCATTCAAAGGGTGAGGAAATAAGCTTGCATAACAGGAAGAGCAACAAGCAAGTTGGGAACATGTTTAGTATATCACAATCATCCTAAGCTCTGTTGAACTCGTTTAATTAATAGCAAATATGCAGGTAAGAGAAATAGCAATTTCATGTTGCAAGTCTGAAAATTGGAAAAACAAGAGACTGGCGTCATTTAAAAATCTCTAACAAGATTCACTCAGAAACCGTGCCCCATGATAGTTGAAATAAAACCACAAAAATATTCTGTTTTCCACTTTACTTATACTTACTGACATCTGTCTCCATCTAAACTTCATCTACTGAAGTTAGGTCTTTGTGGACAGCTACCAGGTTTGTAATTTATTGGAAGGGGAAATCATGTCAAGATATGTTCAATGGCTCATAATATTTAATGCAGCTATGACTTGGAGCCCAAAGTAAGACTAGTCAGGGGAAAAAAATTCTTCTATTTAAATAGAAACTCTGACAATTGTTTAGGGAATGAAGATACCTTTATTTTACTACTTATTTTATTTATAACTGAAACCCAAAATTGAAATGGGTTTTTAAAGGAAACAGATTATTTTTAACATTAGCAACAAGAGACCAATGAATGCCATTCATCATTACTTTTTATTGTATTTTAGATATTTTTCAGTTCATCCCTTTACTTGTCGATGGTCTTCTCCATTGTCTAATATCTACTCTTTGAGGCAAGGGACATTTCTTATTTGAATTTTAATTCCCAATGTCTAACACAGTGCTCAATTCATGTTCCTTAACAGAACAACAGATATAGGTGGTGCAATTTTCATGGAGGCCTGACACGAGGGTCCGGGAGCTAGTTCTAATCACAGGAGCAGCCGACATGGATTGAGCACTTAAGATGTGCCCGGGCTCTTGCGGGCACTTTACACATACATCCCACACAACCTTCCAAATGAGGATTTCAGTTCTCCTGCTTCACCTAGGAACAAACCAAGGGAGAGGAGCTTGCCATATGTCTGGGGTCACAGATCCAGTATGTGTGAATTACAACCCGGAATCAAACCAAGCCATGAACCACCAAATTTCACTCCTTTTTCAAGCTGGTCAAAACAAGTAACTCCATTTCTCCTTGCCTTAGTGATCTTTTCTTCTTTCTTCTTTCTTTTGTTTTTTTGAGACAGGTTCTCATTCTGTCGCCCAGGCTGGAGTGCAGTGGTGCAGTCACAGCTCACTGCAGCCTCAAACTCCCGCTCAAGTGCTCCTCTCACCTCAGTCTTGCAAACAGCTAGGATGGACTACAGGTGCAAACCACCATGCCCAGATAATATTTTGTTACTTTTTTTTTTTTTTTGTAGGAGACAGGGTATTGCTGTGTTTCTCAGACTGGTCTCAAACTCCTGGCCTCAATAAATCCTTCCACCTAGGCCTCCCAAGGCATTGGGATTATAGGTATGAGCCACTGTGTCTAGCCATTGACTTCCATTTTATATTACTATTTTGGCTGTTAAGCCCTTAGGTTTCAGAGATGAACAAAAGTGACCTAGTCCCTGACATTATTCAGCTACATTCAAGTTAGAGGGATGAATACTTAAAAAAAGTTAAATAAAATATTTAGTGTATAAGTAGGTGACAAATATTCTAGGGGAAAAATAGGAAAAGGGAATTTGTGTGGAATGGGATAGTGATGGGGGAACTGCAGATTGCAATTTTAGGTAGGAATGTCAGAGAAAGCCTGACTGAGAGGTGATGGTTGAGCAACAACCTAGAGAAGTTGACGGAGTGGCCGGTGGCTATGGAGGCGGGACCTTTCAGGAAAGGGACCAGCAGGTGCACGTGTCCTGAAATAGGAGTGTGAACGGCTTGTTCCCAAAATGGAAGCAGGTCAGCTGGGCAGGGCAGCAAGCCAGGGGATATTCACTGACACTGGGAAGATGAGATAACAGATTGGGAGGGAAGGGTTTCTCTTAGAGATTTTAATTTTAAATCCTTATTGAATATCCATGGGGAGATGTTGAGGAGGTACATAGGTAGTTGTAAGAGTCAGGAATGATACCTGGAAGACATCTGGTCTGGTAAATACCCATGGAAGTCATCGGTCCATACTGGGAGTGTTTAAAGCTGCAGCAGCTCAGAGAGGGAAGAAAATAAACTTCTGGGGAGTTGTCTATGAAGAGATGATCCCTTGGGGTGGGATTCTGAGCCTTGTGTGAGAAGGTCAAGAAGCAGAAATTGAGGAAGAAGACAGTGCAGGCAAAGGGACTGGCTTAGTGCAAGGACATGTAACAAGGCGTGGTTTGGAATGATGAGGGAGCAGGGAGGTCAGATATGTATCTCAGGACATGACATGGAGAGGCAAGAAAGGGGGTGGGAGGAAGTGGTGATGAGGTCAGAGGAACAAACTGGGGAGCCAGATTGCTAACGTCTTTCTATGACATGTTAAGGAACTTATTATTTGTTCTGCAACCACATGGCAGCCATTGAAGGGTTTTAAGCAGGAAAGTGACATGATCAGACGCATCATTTAGAAAAATAACTGGCAATATCGGGAAGGTTAAATTGGAGAAGAGAGAAACTTAAGTCATATACATAATGACTTTCAACAAAGTTGAAAGTGACAATCACAAGGTATGCAAGTCAAGAGCTATGGAAAAGCTATATGTACCTTTTCATGTCAAAAAAAAAAAAATTTCCAAAGGGACCAATAATGGTCTTTGTTTAATGTTACTTTTTCTTATAATTTTTGATAGAGCATAATATGATATGGCTAACATCTTTGTCTTGAAGGACTTTCTTATCTTGACAACTTTCCTTCTAAAACTATAATCGACTTCTAAAGGTGAGTGCATCGTAAATATTCATATCTTTTATCCACAGGGCTGGACCCTCAGGTGTCACTGTAATTAATCATTTCATTTAATTCTTAAAGGAACTAGATAGAATCGCAATTTGACTTAGCATATGAAAAAGAAAGTACCAATTCAGAAATGCCTTTGAATTTTCTATCCCAGAATGGCATTACCCATGTAATGCTAACCAAATGTTAGCAGTTCATTGTGGAAAACCAGTGGAGCATTCTGCCCGAATACAAGCCGTAGGTACCAGGCATCTGTGTACCTTAATGCTTGTTGAAGGTAACTCTTCGTAATTAACATGAGCTTATTTTTGGTGTTAATGGAGACTGAGTGTAAAGCCTTATTTCTTGCACATTTGTTCTGTGACAGGCACTTTCATATGAGTTTTCATATAATTTTTAAAACTCTTTGATACAGGTGTAATGTGACAAGTGAAAAAACTGAACCTCAGAGAGTAAATAAGCTAAGAATGAAGCACATCTTACCCAAAGTGATTGTTACTCCCATTTGACCTCTGCTTAACTCACAAGAAAACGTACTTGATGTGTGTGTAAAGCAAAATATACATAGACAGGTAGAAGGGTTATGTGAATATTGTATCTCATAGAAAGTTTAAAATACTATTATGAAGATTTATTTATCTCATTTACAAAAGCCTTCCCAGATATTTGCCTTTATTACTCCGTTTCAATCCGTTAACAAGATACTTGCCTAAGTTTGATGAATAATTAAAGAAATTACAAGAAAAATCAAAGTTAGCTCTTGTAGCATGTAAAAATATAAATTATTTTATTTTCCCCACGTATAAGTAAACTGATTTCTGCTACTATTTTCTTATCAAGGAACTCAATAAATATCATTCATTACATAAATATTTATTGAGCACCCGCTATCTGCCAATCATTGATCCCGAGAGCAGATTAGGGAATGGTAAACAAAATAAACAAAAATTCCTGACTTTTGATTATAAATTCAGTTCAAGTTTGTAATAAGTCCAACTAAAGAGGTGGATCAAAATGACTCAAAGAGCAGTTTAAAGATGCAGAGAACTTCCATTCAGGATCCTAGAAGGTTTACATGGTTTTAAAATCTTTGCTGGGGGTTGTGATTAGGAATCTGGGAATGAGGGATTTTACTAATGGAGCAGCTGCTCACATTATTTCCCCATTAAACTTGTTCTTGCTCCTCTTTTCCTATCAAATCCCTACCTTTTTGTCAAGCATGGAAAGCAATTTGAGAAAAAATAGAGCACAGAATCGTTGCTTTGAGAACACGTGGCTTGCTCTGCATTTCAAAAGTATTAGTAACAAATTTTCAAACAATTTTATAAGTGAAATAATGCTTATAATCTATTAGAAACATTGATGTTTAGGCCGAGTGCAGTGGCTCACGCCTGCCATCCCAGCACTTTGGGAGGCCAAGGCGGGCCGATTGCTTGAGGCCAGGCGTTCAAAACCAGCCTGGCCAACATGACGAAACCCTGTCTCTACTAAAAATAAAAAATATATATATATATATATATATAAATAAAATAGCTTGGCATGGTGACTACATGCCTGTAATCCCAGCTACTTGGGAGGCCAAGACATGAGAATCACTTGAACCCTGGAAGCAGAGGTTGCAGTGAGCTGAAGTCTTGCCACTGCTCCAGCCTGGGCGGCAGAGCAAGATTCTGTCTCAAAAAAAGAAATACTTACGTTTAAAGGAGATCTGTGAAAACAGGAGCAAGGAAAAACCCTTATAATTTGAATGGACACTGTACAGATTTCACTGTCTTGCAAAATTGTACTGGATTACCAACTTTTGGGTTATTTTAAACCACCACTTAAGAAAGTGTATACACACCCATTATCTGGACTAATTGAAGATGTATGTGATTAAATAACTGATTTTTATCATTAATTCTCATTATGGGATTCACATGCCTCATTTTTTGTTTCATTTTGGTTTTCCAAACATGACTCCTCTCTTATTATGAACTCAGAATCTTACTGACACTTCTTTTATAACTCTCAGCCTGAGCAATTTCCCATTACTGCCACACCGTGGTATACTTTTCCTCAGCCATTATTCTGGAAAAGGATAACTCATAATATCCATCTGTCCTTGACTCTTTCATTCCGTAGAATT
Source organism: Cacajao melanocephalus (assembly GCA_963573385.1). Lineage (NCBI taxonomy): Eukaryota > Metazoa > Chordata > Mammalia > Primates > Pitheciidae > Cacajao > Cacajao melanocephalus. The sequence continues at coordinate 8,375 of CAUYLG010022838.1, forward strand.
TTTAAATATACAGAGTGTTTTAGTTAATGAAATGTCTTGACAGCTGAGTAGTAAATTCTGTGCAGAAGATGATTTCTAGGTCAGAAAAATTTAAACTATGAAGTTATTAACTAGAATCAATTTGCGTATATCTTGCTTTCTTGTTACCTCAATGTTAGGAAGGAAGAAAAGAAAGGCCAGGGAATATGTGATTAGTCCAAAATGGATGGATTTAATTCACTTGATAAATATAATTAGCTTAAACACCAACTTCATTTAACAAGGAATAATTTACAGAACACAAAGGAGGTTTATGCAAATTCTGGTGTGCCTCGTATTTTATGTTAGCCCTTCTCTAGATTTACGCAGAGCAAGGTAATTTGACCTTCACATTGAGTGGCTAGCTTTACTGATGGAAAATGATTTCTGGGGAACACTAGCCCTGTACTGACGGCTCTTTGCAAATGGGTGCTGCATGAGTATCGGTACTGAAATGCTCAGTAAAAACGGCTTCTCATTAAGGTGCAGGTAAGGAAACACCTGGGGTCTGAGCCATAGGGTCACCAGGACCACAGACTATGTTTCGCACTAGTTCAGAAGGCCAGATACATATTTACTTTTCTCCTCTCAATTCTGCCTTCCCTTTCAGTGCAATGTAGGTTAGGTACCGTTCATTAAAGAAAGACCAATCCAATCGTTATAGGTGGTCAGACTACTGTTTAACCCTTGACAACTTTGAAGTAGTAAATGTAAATTAGATCTTTTTTGCTTTCTTTTCCTTTTGGGAGACTGACTTTGTTGAGGCCATTGTGCTTGGGTGTAGTATTTCAGATAAGCCCTAAGGTGAGAGAGCAGAAGTGCTGCCCTTACCACTTAAACTCTGAAGTGCTTTTGCAAGAAGCTTAGAGGGTAGGCCGGGAGCCGGTGGCTCATGCCTGTAATCCCAGCACTTTGGGAGGCTGAGGTTGGTGGATCACCTGAGGTCAGGAGTTCAAGACCAGCGTGGCCAACATGGTGAAACCCTGTCTCCACTAAAAATACAAAAATTAGCTGGGTGTGGTGGCTTCCACCTGTAATCCCAGCTACTCAGGAGGCCGAGGCAGGAGAATCACTTGAACGCCACTGCACTCCAGCCTGGGCCACAGAGTGCGACTCCATCTCAACCAAAAAGAAGTATGGAGGGTAGCTTTGTATATTTTCTGAGATTCAAGGTGTTGGAAGGCAGTTTGTACAAGGGCAGTTTAATCACTAACCAGAATTATTGTATTTGTTAAATAAGAGTTTATGTTGTAAAAGACATTAAAATGTAAGTAGGATATTCTGACTTCAAAGTACTTCATTTAAGGTATTGAAGAAGTTGCCTGGCCAAATGGTAAGAAAACATTTGAGTTACAAGGAGCCATGTGAATGTCACAGAGTAATAATACCATGGCTTTGAATCTCAGTTAAAAGTTTACAAAGCCCCATGGCCGCTGTCTAAGAAATAATTATTCAAAGACTGAATTTTCATTAATTGGTAACATACTTGTGCTATTACTTCGTTATATTGTAAGAATCACCCATTCAGAGACACCTTTTCTTACCACTCTTTTCTGCACACCCCCTTTCCTGCTACTTTGATCTATACATACTTGCATCAGTGCACTTGTAACTCAGCAGCAGAGTTTTCAATATACTTGACAGACCAACTGGCTGATGATTTGATAAATGTGTGCAGAAGGAAAATGGAAAAATGATAGATGAAGAGATGCAAAAGCACTTGGAAGAAAGTACACGAAAGGCCATAATAATAACATGGGGACAAAAAAACATTCAGGACCTATGGTGAATGAATGCTCTAGGCAGTCTCCAGTCATACATATTATTTTAATCAAATGTATTTTTGTGATTTATTTAGAAGTCTCTTTGACAGCTCGTGTGGCTCCCATTATTCAAGCAACTCTTCAAATTCCATTTTCATGTGAGGGCTTGTTCTTCTCACCAATGTTAAAGTATGTTTAGCCTCAAGCTGCCTCCTCATGTATTTCACGTTTGGCCTACAGGTTTCTCCACTTAGGTTATAGTGAACTGTAACCTTACAGGATATGTAAACAGATTGTAACCTACTCTTGCATTAATCACGGAGTTTTCAGCCAACCAACTCTTCAATCTTGTTCGAATAAGGCAAATGCCGAACGGTAACCAGTCCAGCTGTTTCTATACCTCAGTTCCATTTTCAGTGCCTCACTTCCCTTTTTCTGTCCATAAATTATCTCTTACAATGCGGCACCATAGTCTCTACATTTTCTGGTTTGTGGGACTGCCCAGTTTGCAAATCATTCTTTCCTCAGTTAAACTCTGTTAAATTTAATTTGTCTAAAGTTTTTCTTTTAACACCAGTTATCTCCTGATGTATCTCTTCATTGTATCCTTAAGAAAGAAGAAAAGGAGGCTAGGGGCAGTGGCTCATGCCTGTAATACCAGAACTTTGGGAAGTCACGGTGGGTGAATCACTGAGCTCTGGAGTTCGAGACCAGCCTGGCCAGCATAGTGAAACGTTGTCACTACTAAAAATTAAAAATTAAAAAAAAAATTAGCTGGGCACGGTGGCAGGTGACTGTAATTCCAGCTACTCAGGAGGCTGAGGCAGGAGAATTGCTTGAACCCAGGAGGCGGAGGTTGCAGTGAGCTGAGATTGTGCCATTGAACTCCAGCCTGGGTGACAAGTGTGAAACTCCATCTCAAAAAAAAAAAGAAAAAAGGAAAGGAGAAAAGGACTTCTTTGGGATTTCTGCTAGTATCAAGATGTATGAAATAACCTGATTATCCTTTCAAGGATATTCATTGAAGTGCTTGCTACTCATTGTCAATTTCTATATGCATCCTTTTTGTTATTCTAGGGGAAAACAAGGGCAAAGTTTCTGGGATAGGTGCCAACCACCCAGTACATTTCTACAATTTAGTTTTCGCAAAGTAAATGTATAATTTACATCAGTCATCTCCAACTGACATACTGATGAGATAAGAAAAAATGAGCATTGGACATCTAAATAAAATTTATATTGTTGGGATTCTTTTTATTAAGATGCTTTTACTTTAAATTTTTTTAGATACTGGATGTTTAGGCTACTGCTTATTGACATAAGTAGCTAGTGAAACTCCAGAGAAACAAAGAATTGTCAGTTAGGAACAAAGAGCATAGACACTAAGTCAGACAGGTGGGGATTCTCATCTCAGATCCACCAAGTTATTCAATTTTCTCATCTACACACCAAGAAGAGCAATAGGATCTACCTGATAAGATTTGTGGTGAACAAATGATTCAGGTAAAATGCATAACACTGAGTGTAATACAAACTAAGCAATTAAAAATAGAAACTATAAATGGTATTACCTTTATTTTAAAGATATGTGAGAAGACAGAAAATGGGTTAAGTTTGATGAAGAGCTCATCAGGACTACATACGGGATAGTGAATGTGAAGCTGTGACGCTGCTCCAGCAAAAGCTCCTTTGCAGTTCAGTGGCTCAATGAATGCATAAGTCTATGTATCATTCACTTAATGCTCTTCAACTGGTGTTCCAGGACAGCGACTTCATCTTCATGGGGTCGCTTTCACTATCTCTCTAATTAGTATCACTGCAGCATATACAAAAGGCAAAAGAATATGGAGGAGCAAATGTGGGAGATTTGTGGTCAGACATGGAAGTGGCAGTTGTCAGGTCCACTCCTGTCCTGATTGTACCAGGGAAAAAATCATCAGAGAGCTATTCATAATTGCAAGGGATGCTGGGAAAAAGATTGTAGCTAGGCAGCCATATGTCCAGCCACTGTTCTATTTCTGTCGGAGAAGAAGAGAAGGAATTTTTTCTTGAGCTGTTAATCTTCTAAGAGAGATTGCCAGAGCACACACAGGTTGTAAAGAAATTGCCTGCTTTTTGAGTATATAGGCCAACTATAGTTTCTAGTTTTGTGGGAGTTTTTTTTTTTCTTTTATTGAATTAGTTAGTGGAAATAAATAGCTTGCAATATCACTTCCAGTTCTCAATGCTATAGAATTAGATAATATTAACTTGTTAGCAAAATACCACCTTGAATAAATATTTTCCCCAATTGAAAAATTATAGGATACAAAAGTATAGGATAAGTACCATGTGGATTTACTTTTTGATTTTCATTTTCAAATGTGAATAATGTTGTCAGGTTGTGACAAATAACAGCCATATTTATTCATGCAAACATTTAAGAAAACAGAATACTCTAATAAAGCTAATTTTTCTAATATGGAAAATCCTGAAATTACTCTGAAATGTGATAATTATTTTATTTTTAACTTTTTTCATCAGACTTAAGCTACAGATTCAAACATCAGAAATTAAACAGAAAAGAAGAATTAGGGTCAGGGTTAAAATGATTAACCTTTCATATCCTGGTAAAGAAAATACGAAGCTTCAAGATATATGTCATGTTTATTGATATTTATATAGAAGAAAATAGGCCATTTTTTAAATTTCTCTTTGAGGCAGGACAGTATTTGTTTGAAAGAACTGTTTTGATAATCTGCCTCACATAGAGGGCAAGACTGCAAAGACATAAAGTACTATGCATAAGATTAAAATAATTTATATGCTTTCTGAAATCTATTATAGTGAGCACACAAATCCCTATCAAAGAGATTAGCACCTAGGATGACTTCAGGTCAAAAGTATAGATATATCATTATAACTTTCTGAAGACAAGAATTATGTCTCTGTTGTTCAGAAGCATATAACCCCATATCTAGAGTTATACCTAGTATTAATAGTATATTAGTCCATTCTTACACTGCTATAAAGAACTACCCAAGACTTGGTAATTTATGAAGAAAAGAGGCTTAATTGACTCACAGTTCTGGAGACTATACAGGAAGCATGGCTGAAAGGCCCCAGGAAACTTAGGATCATGGCAGAAGGTGAAGCGGAAGCAGATATAGCTTCACATGGCTGGCAGGAGAGAGAGAGCGATAAGGGGGAAGTGCCACACACTTTACGACTGTCAGATCCCGTGAGAACTTACTCACTATTACAAGAACAGCAAGGAAGAAATCCACCCCCATGATTCAATCACCTCCCACCAGCTACCTTCCCCAATACTGGGAATTACAATTCAACATGAGATTTGGGTGGAGACACAGAGCCAAACCGTATCAGATAGTAAGTCATATTTTGTTGACTGAATGAATGCAGAAGTCTTAGCATGAGAGGGGCCTTGGCTGAATCCTGGGTTATATCAGCAAGAAGTATATTGGGAAGCTGTTATTTAGCAAATGACCATGGTTGCTACAAAGACAACAGTGAATATTTCCTAAGAAATTATTTAAAGATATTTTTCTACAGAGTAGGAAAAGTAATTCCATACAAGTAAACAGTTTCCTCTGTTAACCCTTCCAACATGGTCAATCATGTGTAACGGAGCTGATTTCTGTTTGTTCGTAGAAGTCTCCGATGGTAGGTTAGAGGCTTTGCTATATTCATTCATTTACTTGTTGTTTAATATTTACTTATGCCAAACATCGTGCTTAGCATTGTGATTATAGTTACAAGCAAGAGGGACAAGGATCCTGCCCTAAGGGAGCTTGAGTTTAAAGGCAAATACAATCACCAGCTTTAAAGTATATGCAGACTATTTAACAGAGACGACAAGCAAACATTTTCAATTTCAGCATCTGGGTCAGAGGAAATGTATCTTATAACAATTGTAAAGTCTAAATAATTTTGTTCCACATGAACAAATAATCTGGAGCCTAAACATCTTTTGTATATAGACCCAGCAATTATTTAATGAGATTTGTTACCAATGCTAGCTCTATTTCAACCTGTATGTTGTCATTGGGTGGTGGGTAGTTGTTTCCAAAGACATTTCAGCAGATCTTCTAAAATGGTACTTCACTGAGAGCAATACCATCCTTCCAGAAGGCATTTTCAAAGTTATCAGAATGTTTTTGGTTCTCTCAATGACCTGGGACACTAGGCAGAGGTCAGGATTCCTAGATACTCTACAGTAAACAAAGCTCAGTCATGCAGAGGATTGTTCTATGCAGAATGTCTTCAGCACCACATTGGGAAGGTCTGGGAGATGTCAAGTCATTTTATTCCCTATCAGTGTTCTGAAGGTCCTGCTTTAGATATGTAAGTATATGAAAAGGCAGTCCACTTACACTATGGGGCTCAGGACCCAAAGAACCCTACCAGAATCTGTGGGGACTAGTGCTGTGTGCATAGTAGAGCTGTGACCCTTGGGTTACCCCTACCTAACCAAGAGTGAGGAAGAAAAAACTTCAAATTCATGAGTTACCACCTAGTCCTCTAGATGCTAAAGGAGGCACAAGGGTAGGATGGAAGATTTTCTTCCATAATTTGTCTTATTGTGAAAAAAAAAATGCACAAGCTAATTCTCGTGTTAAGGTCATTAATTAATTTTAAATATACAGACCCAAAGCTGTCCTATCTTGTCTTAAAGGAATTAGGCATTGGATTAAGGGACTTTTCTGTTTCATTAAAGCTTACAAGAGCTTTCCTATTTTACTGAGGTAGAATTCTTTTTAATTCTAATGAGATTTATCCTTTCTTTGTTCTCTTAAAATTGAATCCAAACCATACCCTCACCAATGCTTCTGTTACCCAGGTTAAAGATTCCAGAGGACTCCATCCTCCTGATTTTTTAAGGGAATCGGTCCAAAACCATCAGGGATGTTGTGATCAACATTCTCAAAGTTTTACTTACCTTAAGTATGTCAGGCAGCCCCCAGCTGAATTTTGTAAACCATTGTGTTTCATTTGAATAACACAATAAAACTTCACTTCTCAGGAAGTGAGTTAACTGTAAACCTCAAATATCTAGGGCATAGTAACCCCAAGCAACAAAGTTCCTGATTTTTATGCCAATCATGGAAAACCTTCAGAATACCGCAAAGTCCATTTATTGCTAATTTGCATACAATTCCAAGAAACTTGTTTATCTAGTTTTCTAGCTCACAACAGAAAATGAACAGTGAGAGATTTATTTAGTTCAGATTGACCACAAAAGGAGACTGCCTATAACCTAGCAAGGAAAAGGTACAGAAAAAAGATATGATCACTTTTTTTTTTTTTAGAATATCTTGTTCCCTAATAAAACCATCTAGATGAGGCAGTTGTATGTGGACTTCATTCCAGAAATCCACCTTTAAAAGTGGAAGCAGAAAACAACAAATTCTATTCGAAGCAGAAAACAACAAATTCTCTAGTTTCCTAAGCTTCCCCATCAAATGATGTATGTCTTCTGACCTACAGGTTTCTTGGTATTGTATGTATTATGGCAAAGCCTGCAATTACTTTTGTATTGACTTAATAATTCACTTGATTTTCTCATGTGCATTTGGATCCATAACAATTCAATCTCATAATAACATACAGAGTCAGGCTGGTTCATTAACTTCTCAACACTCATTGCAGTGATGAAGGGAGCCTCTCCTGGTCTGTCTGTACTAGGATGAATAAAGACGACTGAAGAATTTGATTGAAACTCAATGCTACCAAAATAAAAAATAGCTGTTCCGTAATAATTAAAACTTGTATAACAGATCATTATCTGTTTGTTAATAACGCTTAGGTTAATATAATTGCATTTGTATTTGTGGAGTAGAATTCTACCTAGCAATTTACTTCAGGGAGATGTTAATAGATGTTGATAACATAATATGCATAGCCCTAAACTACTTGTATGTACTGGACCACTATTATTCTAATACCCAATGTCTAATAAGGAAGAAAAATATAATCGTTGCTGAAATCATGATAAATAATGAAGGTACTCCAAAAGAATGAACCTGGTGCTGTAAGTACAAAAACTGGTGGAGAGAAATGGCTGATCTATTTTCCAAGTGAAGTTTTGAGTTATAGAACCATCGAGTTCTATAACTAAATTTTGATGCCCAGAGTTGACAGCAAAGGTAAACTGTTCACTTTCCACAATGCTGCCTATTTTCATATTATTTATTTCTGAGTTTTTTTAATATAGTATTTTCATGTAATAATTTAGCATAATGCTTTGCATAATAATTTTGCACAGAGGTATATTTTTAGAGTGTTTATATTTGGTTTGTAAGGGAATTCTGAGATGTATGCTATTGTTTGAGATTTTAAGCATTAGACAAGTGACTTGTGATCATTGTAGAGTTTTATCCATACACTATTTAATGGAATTTAAAATAGACCACATATCTTGCCGTCGCCTCAAATTTTTCACTTGACAATAAAATTACCATTTTTCTCTCACATGACATTGTGAATATGATTTGTAAAGGACTTTGAGAATGTCAAGACAAATGTATGAAAGGTTTTTAGTGTTGTTGCAATTTATATCCTTCATCCGTGAAATAGTTTCAAATTAATATTTATCCCAAACTTCATTTAGTTGTTAATTCAAGGAGCGAGATACTGAAAAATCAACTCTTTACATTTCTTATCCTGTTTTATTAATGAATGTGTATTACATCTCCATTCAGTATATACAGCCTATATTAAAGTAACTATAGAAAAGGCATCCTTATTAAGAATGTCTAAATTGTGTATTTTTTATGCACTTGCCAGGAGGTATGTAAGGTAGAAGTTCGATAAAAGCTATCCATTTTAATCCTGTGCCTTCCTTACTTTAATGCTCAGTCAACATTTGGTAAATGAATGTTGAATGTTAATGCATTCTGTTTGCCCATCTCCTGAAAGAGACAGAAGAACGTAGGTACCTTAATAAAGTAGCAGTAACTTAAGCCCTTAATCCTGGTTGTATGAAGATGTTTAAAGGCAACTCAATCTTCTTGAGTCACTCTAGGTTAGATACAGTTAGTCAATTGCAAACACCTTTTGTGTGGTTAAGAAATCCAATCTATTTCATGTAATTAAGTAATTCCCAGTACTGCCAAAGAAAATAATGCTAGCTCGTTCTTGGTGTTTGTTGTATAAATAACAACAACAGATATTGGTTTATAACACTGAATATCTTACGCAACTCTCCTACACTTAGTAGGGATACTTAAAACTGCCCATTGAGGCTGGGGGTAGGGAAAAGCTTGTCTTGGTGTAATAAAATACTTTCAAAGAATTCTATCTCCTGAAACTTTAAATAAATGTCTCAAAATATTAATTAGGTTAGAACCTTTTATATCTAGTATTTTTAATACTTGCCTAGTAAGTGGTGGGCAGAATATACATTTTGTTCATCTCTATATGTCCCACAGCATTTTGTTCAGTGCTTGCACGTAGTAGGTCTTCATTAGTGCAACTTGAATGAGTCAGTGAATGGTAAGTTTCATGTCCCCCTTCCCCACCCCAACAAACAAGGTGCTATGTAATCATTGTAATGATATTTTACAAGAAGCAGCACATTCACATGAAAATGGTTGGCAATTGCTTATTGGCATATGAAGATATTAATAGCATAGATGTAAATGATTCCAGATTTATACAACATTTTGGGAGTCTTCTTCATGCTTTATAATTTTTGAGCTAACTGAAATTGTTAAATGCTTGAATGCTCACAGTTTTTAAAAAATTGGCTCGTTTATTAAGATCAGTTCTGCTTCAAATTGCCTTGACTATTAAAATCAATTTTTCAAAGGAAAGATTATTTTTTTATCTTACAGTTCTAGGATATTTTTCCCCTTTAGGAAAACTCCTTGTTGGCAGGGACTATTATGCTTTTCGGTAAATTATTGCAGCTATTGATGAATTTCAGAAGTGCACAATTTGGTTTCATAGATATTCATGTAGTAGAGCTTGGACTATCACAGAAATGTAAGCGAGACAGTGGTGTGATTTCTAATCCTCATGCATCTGGTTATCTGAGACCTCCTGCCAGGAAATGTGAAGCCTAAGGCTTCTTTTCTAAGAAGCAAGAGAATCAGCAATATAGATTGTCTTATAATCAGGTACTTGATGCTTAAATTTGTAGATATTTCCACAGTGTTGGAAGTCAAGCATTCAGGTTTATTAAAAGGCTCCATACCTCAATCAAAAAAGCGGGGATGAAAGACCAATCAGAACTTGAGCATTTTCCCCTCTGAACTCCATGGTTTTTTTTTGAGGTGCTTATCCAGAATGTCTGCATGCTTTAGCAGAGATGAAACTCACATTTGAATGTATATGCCTATACACCTTTGGCAGAATTTTATCTCAATAGAAAATATGTTATTTTGAAAAACAAACTCTTTAGTATATCATCTATCAAATTTTACCTAGGATTTTATTTTATATTAATTTATCAAAATGGAAGTGAGGATGAATATGAGTACCCTAAACTTTTAAAAAAGGAACTGCGGCAAAGGAAATCACAGCTTTTTTGGCCAAATAAATCTTGGCCATATAACCACAAAACAAAAGAGGCTGGAGAATTAAACTGCAGTATTATCCAGCCTTATCACCCAAAAGAAACAGCACTAGCTATGTCTTTTTAGATATCTAAATTTGTTCTTCAGTCTGTGTATAAAAATAGCAAAAAAAAAAGTTTTTTAAAATTTGTTTTGAAATAAACTGTAAATTAAGAGATTTTGAAATTAAAAAGCAGGTTTGCTCATGCCAAGTTTTGCCCATTTTTTCACAGCCAGAAAGGTGCCGGGCAAAGAAGTGCAGCCCCTGCTCTTTCTACTGGAATAAAATGTTGAGTGCTTAGTTAATTAAGGAGTAAGGTCATTATTTTTTAAAACACCTAGAGAAGTTTCATTGAATCATCTGGAATCCACTTCTAAGATGTATCCTTTAGTGTCTTTTGATATATCAAATACTTTTATTTAAAATAATTTTATAATTATTTTTCTCTCCAAAATTTGTCTCCACAGTGGGTTCTCTCTTCCTGATTGAGAACAAGATTTCTAAAATACTGTGCATCATATCATCCCATGTTAAACATCATCACTGAAGTCCGCACTTTGTCTGAAAAAGAAAATCGTTTACTATAGCATGACAGTCAAGAGCTTCTTTGATCGGCCACTAACCTGTCTTTTCACCTCACGACCAGCTTTGCCTCTTCGTCTACTGTTTTGCGTGATCTTCTTTCCTTGTTTATTCCTCGGCATTTCCCACCTACACACCTTTTCTTACACTCGTCCCTCTCCCCTCATGAGCACTTCTCTTTTTTTTAACTTTTATATTTACAAGATATTTTCTCTGGCTCTGAGCTCCAGGTCAATTTGTTATTTCTTTCCTTTGAGTCCTCTAAAGGGGCCGCTCTGCTCATGTGTGGTTTGCATTGTCTGTGACCAGAATTCAGCTGTCATTCTTACCTTGATGATTCTGTTTATAATTTGAATTTTTTCTCTGATCGCTTTGAAGATTTTGTTTTTATCACTGGTTAAGCAGTTTCATTATGATGGTCCTTGGTCTGGTTTTCTTCGTTTCTTGTGCTTGGCATTTGTCAAGCTTCTTGAATCTATGGGCTTAGAGTTTCCATCAGATTTGGAAATTTTTCAGATGTTTGTTTGTCTTCAAATATTTTGTCTGTTTTCCCCTCCCCTCACCCAAACCCCTGCTGCTTCTGAGATTCCAATTATCTTTTTATTTAGCCATCTGATATTGTTCCCCTGCTCACCTTTTTTTTAACGCTTTTTCATTTTTTTTCTGGTCTTTTTTCTCCCTGGTTTCTTTCAGATGGTTAATATCACTATATAGCTCACTAATCTTTTCTTCAGCAGTTTCAAAATATGCTATGAATCCAAGATAGTGTATTTTTTTATTTCAGACATTGCGTATTTTATCTCTAGAAATTTGATTTGGTTCTTTTTATGCTTTCTATGATTCTCCTCATCACTTTCAGGTTTTCCTTTACCTTCTTCAACATAGAAAGAGATTTTGTGTGTGTGTGTGTGTGTGTGTGTGTGTGTGTGTGTGTGTATGTATAAGCTCTTTTAATGTCCTTGTCTACAAATGATATCATCTATATCATGTCTGGGTCCATTCATACTGATTGATGTTTTTCCTCTTTATGTGTTGTATGTTTCTGCTTTGTTTACATGTCTAAGGATTCTTTTATTTGATACCAGGTATTTTGGGTTGCTGGGGACATCACTGGGTCCTAGATTTTCTGTATTCCTCTAAAATGTTTTATCGTTTGGGGATGCAGTCAAATTGGAAGCAGTTCAGTCTTTTCTAGGCTTGCTTTTAAACTATGTTAGGAAGAACCAAAAAGTGCCTACTCTGCCACTACTACTGAGGCAATATGCTTCAGAGTGCTCAGCCAAATGCCTCATGTGTTATGAGGCCTTTTCACTCTGGCTGGTGGAAATACAAACTCCATCTGGCCTGGGTGCTCTGCAGATTGCTCCTGCAGCGTCTTCCCAGTGGGCCTGTCCCTGGACGCATGTGGATTTCTCACACACTGGCATTGATCAGTTACACCTGACCGATGTCTGGAATTCTCTCTCTTCGCTACTTTCATCTCTTTGGTAGTCTGCCCTGCTGGCTCTAGCCACCTTAGCCTCCTGGAATTTGCAATTTAGTCTCTCAAATTCAGCAAGAGCCTGGACTTCGTTTGAATGTCCCTTCCCTGCACTGCAGCCTGGAAGCTCTCTCCTGGGAGTATACTGGAATGATCCTGGGTTCCCTTTGTTTGATTGCCTTTTCTTGGAGATCACTGTCATGCATTGCCTGTTGCCCGGGGTCAGAAAACCATTGTTTCATCTATTTTATCCAGTTTTGTAGTTGAAGCAGAAGGGTAAATCCAATTCTTTAACTCTGTCATGACCAGAGCAGAAATCTAACTTATACTTTTCATCTCCTTTAATACTAGTTCAACGATCACATCCCTAACCAAAGTTTGTGAATCCCTCTTCTTCCTGAGAGAATTGATTGTGACTTCATCTGCAGTTTTGCAGGCTTTCACTTTCTCTAGCATCATTATAAAACATCTGTGTTCTATGTTGAGAGGTTTACAACTTGCCTCTCAATAAATCATGAACTTCTTGAGAGCAGATTTTATGACACACCCTTTTTAAAATCCCCCGTTGCATAGAACAAAGTGTGTGGTACATAAATGGCCCTTAATAAAGGTTAGTTGAATGAGTGGACTGAGTGTCTCCAAGGGTATTTATAACGTGTTCATATTAATTAATATGTGAGAATTGGGCCTGTGTTTAACATTGCAGATAAATATCTCTGCCTATATTTGCTTTCACTCTGCTTTACCCCTGTAGTTTTCTGTATAATTTTACCAGTGGCAAGAAAGAGGAAATAATGAGAATGTTCATTAAATTTGTAGATGATAACAAAATCCAAAGGGAATCATAATCTCAAAATATAAGGTTAGACCTAATTATGCCCTTGACAAGTAGGACGATCACATAGAAAGCAAGTAAAATTAAAGGAAACTCAAGGTATTTAATTTTAAAAGGAAACTAAGCCACATGTCATGATAAATATGGCTGGATTCAAATAAGATTGTAGGAGCCATAGTGAATCACAAGTTAAAAATGAGTTGAAAATGAAATTTCCTGTTGTTATAAGATGCTGTGTAAGAATGGCAGAGTATAATTGTCCATTTATAGTCATAATTGAAAAACTATTATAAAATTCTGTGGCATTTTTGAGGTCCATTTTTATTTTAAGGGTGCCAGGAAATACATGGTTTTAAGAACTCTACTAAAATGCTGCAAAAAAAAAAAAAAAAAAAAAAAGGAAATTGTATTCCCTTTTTCCCTTTTGCTTTGTTTTTCTGGAAGAAAAAGGTGCATATACAGAAAACTATCATGTTTTAACAAAGCAAACATTCAAACCAAAAAGAACAACCACTGCCTTAAATTGAAACAGAAGTCTTGGTATTGGGGTCCATAAATGAAAAACGTGACAAATGATTATTAACAATCACTAGATTTCCAATGGGCGCTGTATTGCTTTCGAGGCATGCAAAGAATACCTAGCATGCAGATAGCTCCTTTGACTTTTCAATGTGTCATGAATGTATAATATCATTTAAACCTCACAGCTATTCTGTGAAATACTATTTCCATTGCACAGATAATAAAATTGAGTAGTCCCAGAGAAAGGAACTTTTCTTTCAAGTCAGGTAGCTAATTAACCACATCACCTAGGCAAATATAGAGCTCTCTACAATACTATGTAGAAAAAATAGTAATCCCACATGCACGATATATGCCAAAGTCCTTTGAAAGGACCAAAGTACTATGAAATGGGAGGCAGTAAACATTATTGTCTGTCATCTGGAGATCAGCCCCACCCCAGAAAAAGTGCTACTCTGAACTCCCATGAATTATTTCAGTATTTAGGAAGAAAGGACTCAATTATTTTTCACATTCTGGCCCTGGGAATATAAAAGACAAACAATTTAAGACCTTTTCTCTTAGTGGAGCTTTTATCTTATGAAGTCCTTGGGGGACTGGCCAGACGTGGTGACTCATCCCTGTAATCCCAGAACTTTGGGAGGCCTAAGAAAAAGGATCGGCTGGGCATGGTGGCTCAAGCCTGTAATCCCAGCACTTCGGGAGGCTGAGGCAGGCAAATCACGGGGTCAAGAGACTGAGACCATCCTAGCCAACATGGTAAAACCCCATCTCTACTAAAAATATAAAAACTAGCTGGGCATGTTGGCACATACCTGTAGCCCCAGCTACTCAAGAGGCTGAGGCAGGAGAATCGCTTGAAGCTGGGAGGCAGATGTTGCAGTGAGCCCAGATTGTGCCTCTGAATTTCAGCCTGGGTTACAGTGTGAGTTTCCGTCTAAAAAAAAAAAAAAAAAAAAAGAGAATCACTTGAGGCCAGGATCACTTTGAGACAAGCTTGGGCAACAGAGCAAGACTCCTATGTCTAAAAAAAAAAAAAATTAGTCAGGCATGGTGGCATATGCGTGTAGTCCCAGCTACTCAGAAGCTGAGGTGGGAGGATGGCTTGAGCCCAGGAGTTTGAGGTTGCAGTGACCTATGATTGCACCACTGCACTCCAGCCTGTGCAACAGAGTAAGATCCTGTCTCAAAAAAAAAAAAAAATCCTGGGGGGCTAAAGTGGACATTAGTATGATAAGCTGATGATACTTCCAACTTTCCCCCCACCTCCGAGTTGTGCCAGAGTTAGTAATTTGTCCTGCTGTGCCACCTTCATTCATGTGCTTATCTTACGTTGATTTGTATATCTCTTTAAGAATTCTCAGTTGACAGGGTCCTTTGAAGTGAATGTTGAAAATTTGGCCAAAAAGGGTAATATTGATGCTAGTTGGAAAAATTATCCTTGGCATGAGAAAGGGTCCTCTTCCATTAGAAGAGAAGGAAGCGAGAAGAGAATTAGCATAGAAGCTGCGTGGTGGGTGCCTGCTGAGCCCGCTTCCACCCGAGCTGCTCTGCTTTCTCAGTGAATTCTATGGGGCAGATCAGCTGCTCTGAGTATGTGTATTGGGCATGAGACTTGGGTATGGGCAAAGGGGTGAAGTGGAATAGGGGTTTGAGGAAACCCAGAGGGATTTTAAATAGCTGCTGTAAAAAAAAAAAAAACAAAAAAAAAACAAAAAACGCGCTTCTCTGAATCACTTTATCTCCTTTCTCGGTGTGCATACAGATGCCTGCTGCAGTTCTTCATAACAGAAAACAATTATGTTAATAGGCAAATCTCCAGATATGGGAAAATGAGCTGATAAATTCAGCTGCATTAACTCAATCAATCATTTTGGCAAGAAGAGGCTATTCTCTAGCCACGTCTCGTGAGATTTCTCTGGGCCTGACAAATTCTGAACAAGTAAAGACATCTTCCACGTAGTTACTATTCAAGAGAGTCCAGTTCAGTGAGCCAGAAATTGCCTTTGTTCGTGAACAAGTGTGCTCCTGTGAAGGAATTTAGCCATGCAGTTGACTGGCCTTCACTGAGGTGAAACACCATGATTCTAGAAAGGCTTTGCCTTTTTCCATCATCTACATTTCAGACTATTCCAGAAAAGAAAATTCCTTGGGCCATCTGGAATCACAGACTTACAACAGTGTGACAATGAAAGGGACCTCGAGGATTATTAGTAATTCCTCATTTTGGAGATGGGAAGATGGGACCAGTCACAGGGTGCCTTCACGAGATTGCTGGAGAAGGCAGTAGGGGTGCCACAGTTGGGCCTCCCAGTCTTTTTGCAGTGCAGGTTGATCTTGCATGACAGAAGCAGCAAACCGCTTTGCAGATCTCTTCTGTTCCAGCAGCCTAGGGATCTATGTTCTCCGTCCACTTCATTGCCTCCTGCCAAACACTGGGGTCCTTGGCCATTGGTCCTTGTGCCTCGCCTGCTACTTATGCACTCATCACTAGGGAAGTAAGTCCTTTTCAGGGTCAGGCACGGTTAATGCTTTATTATTTTCTAGTTATGACATTTGTGATGCTAATTGTTGATAGCAACAGACAAGAAACCTAGGCAGACTTTATTTTGACAGTCTGTGACATTTAACAGAAATCAACTGAATACGCATTTTAGGACAAGGGACCAAGTTGTTGAATTTCTTGATGTTGCTGGTGTCAGATTGCTATCAAAAACCGAAACCTACTTCTTTGCTCACACACAAAAAGTGGCTTTGTAGGGAAAGAGTCCAATTTCTTTAACTGCTGTATTTGATGTAAGAATATATGGATATGTTAAAAAAAAAGGCCTCGAGTAGTCAGCATATTCAGCATGCATTCATATGATCAAACTGGGGGAAAAAATCAAATCGGCAATGAACTAGGTTTAATAAAATGAATTAGTATTTTTGTTTGTTTGTTTGTTTGTTTGTTTTTTGAGACAGAGTTTTGCTCTTGTTGCCCAGGCTGGAGTGCAATGGTGCAATCTCAGCTCACTGCAACCTCCACCTTCCAGATTCAAGCAATTCTCCTGTCTCAGCCTCTCAAGCAGCTGGGATTACAGGTGCCCTCCACCACGCCTGGCTAATTTTTGTGTTTTTTAGTAGATACAGGGTTTCACTATGTTGGCCAGGCTGGTCCTGAATTCCTGACCTCAGGTAATTCACCTGCCTCAGCCTCCCAAAGTGCTGGGATTACAGGCATGAGCCACCGTGCTGGGCCATGAATGAGTGTTTTCTTAACAAAAATAAATGGGAGAGATAAGAAAGGAGAAATGGTATGTCTAAATAACTGAAGCCCTGAGGGCTTGTTATCAAATGTAGGATGACCATATATGGATATGATGCTATATGGAGAGAATGAAATGGAGGGAAAACAAGAAGTAAAGCAGTCCAGGCATCACCAAGTGTCACCAAAACTTGTTGGAACCTAAGACGGATAACGGGAGTCCTTTAAGCTAAATAAACATATTTATAATAAATAAATAAATAAATATAGAGGGAGAGGATCAAGAAAAACAACTAATAGGTATTAAGCTTAATAACTGCATACCTGCATGAGGAAATAATGAATACAACAAACCCCTGTCACACAAGTTAACCTATGTAACAAACCTGCAGTTGTACCCCTGAACTTAAAAACCCCCAAAAAAGGAATAAATGAAATGTGCTCTGGCCATTTAAAGCAATTGTGGATACAAAATACAAATGAAGTTCACAGCGTATCTGTCTATATGTCTGTCTATCTGTAGATAGGTATCGATTATAGATACAGATATAATGAAGTTTTTTTGGTTTTTTTGAGTCAGAGTCTTGCTCTGTTGCCCAGGCTGGAGTGCAGTGGTGTGATCTGGGCTCACTGAAACCTCCATCTGCGGGGTTCAAGTGATTCTCCTGTCTCAGCCTCCCAAGTAGCTGGGACTACCGGTGCATGCCTGACTAATTTTTTGGGTTTTAATAGAGAAAGAGTTTCACCATTTAGGCCAGGCTGATCTTGAATTCCTGACCTCAGTGGATCCGCCTGCCTCAGCCTCCCAAAGTGCTGGGATTATAGGCATGAACCACTGTGCTCGCCTCACAGGAGGTATGTTAAATAATGTAGCAAAAATAGAAAATATGGACGGAAAGGATACATGCTTGCTAATTATATTTTTTCTCAGTTTCACCTCGTCCCCAATTGACTTCTGTATTTTTTTTTCTGATAATAGTTCGGAGAATCTTTGTTACATGGAACATGAAAACCAGAGCCAGTGTGATTTTTTAAAATAAATGGATATTGTTTATACATGCCTAGGATAAATTGAATTGCTAATTAAATATTAGGGTATCCATGCCATAAAATATGTGGTCCTTAGGAATCTAAACATTCAGGGATGAGAAATTCCTATTCTGAGTCCTCCGTCTTTTGCTCCAGAGCAAAGGAGGGGATACAATTCAAAAACAAACATCTCAGGTTCGCATACAACACCTTCCTAGTCCTCTGTAAGCATAGATTTCCTATAATAAAAACAGCTTCTTCAAAGAGGAAGCAAAAGGGGACTTTGAGGGTTATGAAATTCTTTTTTTTTTTTTTTTTTTTTTTTTAAGACGGAGTCTCGCTCTGTCACCAGGCTGGAGGGCAGTGGCCCAATCTCGGCTCACTGAAACCTCTGCCTCCTGGGTTCAAGCAATTCTTCCGCCTCAGCCTCCCAAGTAGCTGGGACCACAGGTGCGTGCCACCACACCCAGCTAATTTTTTTGTATTTTTAGTAGAGACGGGGTTTCCCCGTGTTGGCCAGGATGGTCTCGGTCTCTTGACCTCGTGATCCGCCTGCCTCGGCCTCCCAAAGTGTTGGGATTACAGGCGTGAGCCACCGTGCCCAGCCATGAAATTCTCTTTTGATTGTAACACACATTAATTATACTAACCTTCTAAAATCAATATCGTTAACAAATCAATTCTGTTGGTCGATTAAAATCAATGACTATAATTACAAAATAAGCAAAGTATATGTAGAGCATGAATAATGATCCTAACATAAATTTCTGTATTTTACTTAGTATTTATTGTGTGCCAGGTGATTTAGGTATATTGTTTTATTTCATCTTCACAGTGATCATGCAGGATACAGATTTTCTTGCAGGAGATCACATAATTTGTAAATGATGGAATCAGATGGATCTATCTGGTTTTCCAAGCCAAATCCTTGTTTCCTCAGGTGTTTTCTGCAGTGATGTGCATGTGAATCACCTGGGTATCTTGTTTAAGAGCAGATGGCCCTGGTTCCTGAGAGCTGGAGTGGAACTGAGAGCCTGCGTTTATAACAAGCCCCGGGTGATTTCAATGCTGCTGGACCGTAGGCCACAGTTTGAATAGCAAAGTTCTAAAGGACGATAATTCCAGAGTATGCTGATTAAAACAACAACAACAACAACAAAATGCTCCTATTCAACATAATAGGAATAGACTGGGCAAAACAGGCTTGAACTGATCTCTTCATTGTAAGTCATCTCAGAGGCTTTAATTTGCTAATATGCATTGTGAGTTCCAAAAAGAGAATAGAGTATGCCCAATTTTTCCAATCTTTTTGGTAATGTCAATTTTTTCTCCTAAAGCATATCTGGAGATTAGCGTTCACTTCAGAAGCATTGAACTCCATCAAACTGACTATTTAAAGAAGATATTTGGAGGGGAATACTGAAACAAAGGCAGTGGCCAGGATGGGGTAAAATTATATAGCTGTTCATGTACCTGATATGTGCCAGGTTTATACTGGAGTTGGGAAGGGATGGATGAATATGTGATACAAAAATGAATAACGCAGCACTTGTGCCTTCCAGGAGAGCTCAACTTGGTGAAAATAAACATGTAAAAAATTAATTGCAAGGCAGAAATAAATAAGTGCTAAATGCAGGTTGAAATAAACATGCTGTAAGGAAAAAAGGAATTGTGGATTCTAAATATTTGGTAGTGATTTGAAATTCTGCTTTCTTCCTTCATCTGATATTCCCTTTATTAAAATCCTTAAACACTGTGGTGATTAATTATGGAGAGACGTAGAGGATTGAGAATGTTTTCCAGATGTAACCTTTTCACATATCCTAAGTTTCTTCTTTGCCTTACTTTTCCCTAGGGAGCAGAGTAAAATGACAGCATTTAATTTTTTTTCTTTATTTTTTTGAGACAGAGTCTCACTCTGTTACCCAGGTTGGAATGCAGTGGCATGATCTCAGCTCACTGCAACCTCCACCTCCTGGGTTCCTGTGATTCTCCTGCCCCAGCCTCCTGAGTAGCTGGGATTCCTGGCAGGCACCACCATATCCATCTAATTTTTGTATTTTTAGTAAAGATGGGTTTTCACCATGTTGCCCAGGCTGGTCTCCAACACCTGACCTCAAGTGATCCACCTGCCTTGGCCTCCCAAAGTGCTGGGTTTACAGGGGTAAGCCATCACACCTGCCCGAAGCGATTTTTTTTTTCAGAATATATTTTGCATGACTTTGCACATCTATGCCATGGATTTCTTCTTTCATTCAATTGTTCTATAGGAAAGTGGCAGGGATTTTGATGCCTGCCTTTCTCTGCCAGGATAGAGAGAACAGGTAGGCAATGGATAAGTAGAAAAGGACTGCTGTGCCTGCCGCCGGCCTGGTAAGGCTTTCATCTGTCCTTCCCTGGATCTGTTCTCAAAGGTCTCAGACAAAGGCATTGATGTTACTGTTATGTCAACCTTGTAAGACTTGACCTCAGAGTTGTCTAAGAACTTTAGTATCAAAGTTGCTGTATTTCATAGACAGAGAGCCCCAAGATGTTCTTTCCTTTAAAATGTGAATTTTGGTAATGTGATGACTGATCTATTCAGCATGTGGAACAGTTGTATAAGCACAGTGTTCCCAAAGAAGTCGTGACATTTTGCCACCGACTTCGTTGCTGAGGCTCTTCTCCTTCCAGATCACTCAATAAATGCATCAATTTTTTTCCTGTAGGTTTAGAATTATTTGTGTGGTGCCTGTAATTCCAGAACTGTGGGAGGCCAAGGAGGGTAGATCACCTGAGGTCAGGAGTTCAAGACCAGCTTGACCAACATAGGGAAACCCCATTTCTACTAAAAATACAAAAATTAGCCAGGCGTGGTGGTGGGCACCTCTAGTCCCAGCTACTAGGGAGGTTGAGGCATGAGAATTGCTTGAATCCAGGAGGCAGAGATTGCAGTGAGCTGAGACTGTGCCACTGCATTCCAGCCTAGGCAACAGAACGAGACTCCGTCTCAAAGAAAAAAAAATGAAAAGAAATAAAAGAATTATTTGTGTAGGGCTCACCTTACTTCTTTTAGGGCCTATGTTACCTTCTTTTTAGCTAAATTCTGTTACTGGGGCAACGTCCTGCTTAAAAACTGCAAAAATTAACCAGAAAAGCCAAACATAATGATCTCACCTCATTTTTCACGCACTTTTTAGATTCCGGAGCACTCTGGTTTCATACTCTCAAAAGCTCCATATCAAAATATGTTGAACACTGTCTGCGGAAAATCTCATAGTGCTTGGAGAGTACAACTGATCTATGGTATTTCCAGATTTATTAGCTTTTCTGAAATTTATTTCAGATTTATTAGATTTCAACCACGTGTTGTTGCCCCTAAAATTCACGGGACGTAGGGTTGCAGAGGCCTGGATCTGAATGGGCTCCAAGAGCAGTGGGTGGCCCTAGTCAGTGCGTGCTGTTTGCACATTCATTTGGCTTTGTGGCCCTTTCCTCATCTCAGTTTAATCAGTAATGCCCATATGGTAAATTTATTTTTTTGCAACAACAACAAAAAAATAGTCAAGCAAAAGACATAATCTTAGTGAAATGTAAAAATATCACCGGTTTAACTTGTGATATGAGGATATAGACGGGAAATAGGTGCCTTCCTATGAAAGTGTTCTTCAGAAGAAAGCTAAGAGCCTGGATAGACATTTTATGATTTTAAGGATTCAAGGATCTTTGCCTTAGGCATGTAGTCTGCAGTTACAGGGCATAAGGGAAAGGACTGCATGGAAGATGACTGCATGAATGATCGGGAAAGGCTCACCAGGCTCAAGAAAGTGGAGAGATCACAGTGATGACAGCTACAGAGGGAACTATTTGACTTAAAATAATCATCATTGGTGATATAAGGAACCACAAGCCTTTGTGCATAATCATGCCTGCTTATCTCAAAATGAAAGTACCCAAGTAAGTTTTACATCAATTTGTCTTAAGACTTTGAAAAGTGACATTCAGGCCAGGCACGGTGGCTCACACCTGTAATCTCAGCACTTTGAGAGGCCGAAGCGGGTGGATCACTTGAGGTCAGGAGTTCGAGACCAGCCTGGCCAAGATGGTGAGGCAGGTCTCCCTCTCTCTACTAAAAATACAAAAATTAGCTGGGCCTGGGGGTGGGTGCCTTTAATCCCAGCTACTCAGGAGGCTGAGGCAGGAGAATCGCTTTAACCTGGGAGGCAGAGGTCAGCTGCAGTGAGCCAAGATCGCCCTACTGCCCTCCAGCCTGAGCGACAGAGCCAGATTCCACCTCAAAATAAAGAAAAAGTGACATTCAAATAAAATATCCGTTCTTAGTTTCACATTTCAGATGATGCTAATCTTTTTATTTTCAGTGAATAACTTAATCTTATTCTCAGCCTTTTAATCTCAGAAGCATTTTAGCCACCCTCTCCCTCCTTCATTTCGTCCGCCATGTCATTCTCAATATGTCCTCCCAAATATCCCTTCAGTTCTACCCTCTTTCCATTCGCGCCTTTGGGCTTGCACCCCCTCTAGCCTGGATTTTTGGAATAGCCTCCTAATTGATCTCATTGCCTGAGATTCCCAGCTCCAGACTCCTCTCCACATTGCCACCAGGATTCCTGCCAAAAAAGAAAAAAGAATGACAATCTGTTCATAGAGCACCTCCACTTCCAGCAGACTCTCCTATAGAAACACTCGCTTATGAGCACAAAGATGTATCAGGCTGTTCGTTGCAGCCTTATTTGTGACAAAACAGCTTCATCACCTAAGTGGACATCAATGCAGAAATGATGAAATTCGTTCTAGTGTGTACATAATGCAGGCCGAGGGTTGGCAAACATCTTCTGTATAGGGGCAGATAGTATTGTAATATATCATGCTTTGTGGGCCACACCGTCTCTATCATAATTACTCAACTTTGCTTTCGTATCAAGAAAGTAGCCATAAATAATACAAACAAAAATGGGTGTGACTGTCTTCCAGACAGCTGCCGGATTTGGCTTACACGCCCATAGGTTTCAAAGCCCTGTTTTAGATGAATATGCAGATATTAAAAACAGTGTGGTCAATCTGTATGTGTGGACAGGAAAGGATATCCACAATATATTCTTAGGTCAAGCAGTAAATCACAAAAATATCTATATTTCTTTGAGGTTCTATATAAATATAGAGACAGACAGGAGATAGAGACATACAAACAGAAATAAAAGAGAGATAAAATAGGTGATATAGTGTGTATGAAAATAAAAAGTCCAGAGGAATATACAATTGTTATTAGGAGCTTCCCCTGAGAGAGGGTGGGTGTGAAGGCAAAGAAACTTTCCGTACCTATGTTTTCCGTATCTATGTTGTTTGTTTGTTTTTGAGACAGAGTCTCGCTCTGTCACCCAGGCTGGAGTGCAGTGGCACGATCTGAGCTCATTGCAACCTCCCTCTCCGGGGTTCAAACAATTATCTTGCCTCAGCCTCCTGTGTAGCTGGGATTACAGGCATGCACCACCACACCCTGCTAATTTTTTGTATTTACATAGAGATGAGGTTTCACCATGTTGCCCAGGCTGCTCTTGAACTACTGACCTCAGGTGATCTGGTCACCTCGGCCTCCCAAAGTGCTGGGATTGTGGGCATGAGCCACCGTGAAGGGCCTGTACTTCCTTATTATTTAAATTTTTACATGATTGTGTATTATAGTTATCTTATTGAAAAACATTGAAGTAATGAAAAATCTCCCCAGATCTGACCCCATTCTCTACTGTTTAAAGGTCTTCTGTTGTTCTGCATTTTCTACAGGCTAAACTCTAAGCAGTTTTTCAGAGCATTTAAGGCAGTTTACAGTCTGATCTCGTCTTACTTCTTATCTTCCAGCCCTTTTTGCAAATTCTCCTGCCGCACAGTACACAATCCCTTTCTGTGACTCCATCTATAGAATTAATCGCCCCTTGTTTCTGTGAATAGCTTTCACCCTGCTTTTCCTCCCAACAAGTTCTTACCCATACCTCACTGCCTCCACCAGATATCCCTCCTCTCTTGTGTCTTTCCTGTCTCCAAAAGGCGGAAGTTGCTTTCAACCTTTTATTTTAACGCGTATTTGTTTCTATTCTTCATCTCCACTCTCAGACTAAGTTTCTTCAAGCAAGGATGTCGTCTTGTCATTTCTGAATCCCCACACTCAGCACAGAGCTTAGCACTTGGTAAACACTCGTTAAATCTATGCAGAGGAAGACTTTTTTTGAGATGTTTTGAGATTCTTAGTGATATGATAGGAAGATTGTTACACTGAAATTTAAAATGTTCGGGAAAGTCTACAACATACACTCATATGCCAACAATGTTTCTACATCCCGATCTAGAAAAGAGTTATTCACTATGACCTTGTAAGAGGCGAGTGTGTATTTGAGTCTGCTTTACCGCCCAATGGTTGCAGGTATTCTCAGCATCATCTAAGTAATCAACACAAACAAAAGCTTTTTACATTGTTCACTGAATAGCACATTCTAGTATAAGTTGACTTTATAGCTATATTTATAATGAATGCAATCCACTGCAAATAATCAAATACCCTACTATTAATGATCTAAGTCACTGTCTACTTATCTCAAATATGAAGAGGTCTGGAAGAAGGCAGTTGCTGGTATTGAATTAACTGCTTAACTCTGGTATTAGGAGCACAGGCTCTTTCCATCTTTACATTTGCCATTTCTTAGTATGTTGGCTTTTCTGCCCATTCTTGCTGCTTTGTATAACAGTTGCAACGTGTCTACTGCACTATCAGAAATCACAGCCACATTCCAGGCAGGAATGAAAATAAAACAGCAAAAGACTTTCTTTTCTTTGTCTTTTAATTCTGAAAAGGAAGTCCATTGGCCCCTCACGCGTGGCCCTTCAGCTATCAGTCACTAGTCAAAGGAAATAAGATGAAGATGGCTCATTGTAATCGATCATGCTTCAATCCCTAGACTTGGGAGGATGAGAGTATACCCTGTAGTTAAAGGAATCTGAATGTTACCTCAATGCATAGGGATTTTGTTAGAATGGAAGAAGGAAGGAGAACGAGTCTTTAGTGAGGAAAGACTATCTGCTCCGATATTCCTTAGCCATTATCAGATTGGTAGGTAATTAAATGTAGAGATACTAGAGAAACAGTCATGAAATTTGAGGATAGACAGGAAGATTCCACAGTGTTCTACTGTTGACCAGCTATGGGTACTACCTGAGATAATTACTTACCTTCTCTGGACTTCTGTTATGTCTGTAATACATGAGAAAATACCACGTGTCTCATCAGATTATTGAGAGGACTAAACCAATGTAACCTAACCTAAATCCCAGCATATATGTGTCCCATGGTCAACATGCCAGTAATTCCAGGACTCTTCCTAATTGGTCTATATGCCGGAATTGAACTTGGTTTATTCATCTTTGTCCTTGAGTTTCCTTCTCTGTTCCATTCTGCTGGTGTCACTTCTCTTTGTACAGTTGTGGCTGAGTTAGTTAGATATAAATGGTGTGCTTTTAATGTATTTTAATAGTCATAGTATGCATGCCGAGGCAATGTGCTTATTTAAAGAGGAGTGGGGTACTCAAAACACATAGGAGTCCCTGTGTTTGCTTAGTCATGAAGGCCAATTAGTCTTTCAATGTGGGGAAAACAAAGAGTTTTATAATCAGGATATAGAAAAAGAAAATTTAATTTAAATCAGTGCAGAAAGAAATTTCTTTTGAGGCTGAAGTCTTTGGATGGCATAGTTTTCATCAAATACAATTTTTTGCTCATCAACAATGACACACATTTCATTAAATAAAATAACGAGCCTGAGAGATTGTATCATGTTTCAGAATAATGTTAGCCATCCTTTCTTTCTGGAAGCTTTCTCCAATACCTGGGGTTGCACTGGTTCACAGAAGGCTATGGAAAAAGTCCCTCAGTTTAGCAACAAGAATTATCTGATCCTTGCCTCGTCAGATATTTCTACTAATAAAAAAGACCAGGAAGTGTTTCTCTTCACAGAGGGAAGGACATTGTTTATTACCATCAGATGTTTTCTAACAGCTACTCTGGAATGTAGAGAGGGAAATATTTGAGGGAAGGGGAAATGGCTTATTTAAACCTTAATGTGCGATAGTTTTGGAAATCTGCTTGTCATAGGAGAGCGAATCAAACTCTGTAGAGAAAAGGGATGTGAAAAAAACTACCATGTAGTCGTTATATGAATTCAGTCTTTTTAGAGACTACTGAATTAAAACTTTGCACTAAGTGCTATTTGATATTCTTCCATTATCTGATAGTCTGTCTTATTTAACTTGGGATCAGGGCCAAAAAAAAAAGCTTATTTTACTTCTTTAAGTTTATTTTTTAAAATTCAGGTTAGTTTTAAGACTTACTGAAAAATCAAGCAATAATTTTATCTTTGACATCACATTAATAATCACATTAATAATCAGTTATCTTATTATTGAGTCTCTGAAAAATATTTGGGAAACCCAACATTCTCTTTTTATATTTAATACATTTAGCTTTTTATGAGGTACGATATTGCCTGTGAAAAATTTTCAAGATTCTACCCAGATGGGAGGAATCTTTCACTTTTCAAAACCTTATTTAAAACAATTCTGCTGTGAAAAAAGTTTAAAACACATTATTTTCCTTTGTTATATGAATAGAGACATAGTCCTAAATGGAAAGTACAATTCAGCTTTAACTTGTGCTCTAAGAACTTCCAAAATTTCAACGCCAAGTAGCAGTTGCTATTTTCCCTGGGTGAGTGTATAACTATGGCAAATACCGTAGGCAGTTTGATCAAGATTCCACTTTAGGCGGCCTGGGGGAAGAAAGCACAAGGTATTGTAAAAAAGGAAATCGTAGAATAGCATCATGTTACGAGACACAATAGAATGTGGCATATTGCACCAGTCATCATATCATCAGGGGGAAATGGAGAGGAGAAACAGACTGTCAAAGGGCAGGATTTGAAGAGAAGGAGCCTAAGGCTTGGAACTGCTGCTGGTGGTGACAGAAGAGCATAAAAGGAAGTTTTCCATTTCATATAGGTTCTTATCTGTCCCAAATGGAATTCGTCTGCAAGGACAATTTCTGGGAAAGATTGATTTGACTATAGTGTAATATTGTGGCATCTTGAAAGGGGTTTTTAACTTATAGATATTTCTAGACCTGAAGTCTTACGTATTTTTAGAATAAAATAAATCTGATGGGTTCTGTGCATCTCAGCTTTTGTTTGCTCTTTTTTATTTGTCTGTTTTCTTTGTATTGTCTTCTCTGTTCAAAGACCAAGTAATGATTTGGTCTCTGTGAACATTTCTCCTATTACTCTCATAGAAGCATAATACAGTGGCTAAAAAAAACAGACTCTGGAGCCAGACTCCCTGCATTTGAATACATCCTCCATGTTACCAGCTTTGTGCCTCAGTTTTCTCATCTGAAAATGGGCATAATAATATAATACGTGCATTATGAGGTTACCATAAGGATAACATGAATTAATGATTCCAAAATCCTTAAGACAATGTGTAACACATAGTAAGCATTAATTACGTAAGTGTATCTTGAATGTTTTAAAATGGTCCCAGTGATTATGGCAGAAGGGGAGCAAATGTGTCCTTCTTCACATGTCAGCAGCAAGGAGAAGTGCAGAGGGAAGTGAGGGAAAAGCCCTTCATAAAACCATCAGATCTTTTGAGAACTCACTCGCTATCATGAGAACCCCATGGAGGTAACCACCCCCATTATTCAATTACCTCCCACTCAGGACACATGGGGATTATGGTAACTACAGTTCAAGATGAGATTTGGGTGGGGACACAGCCACACTATATCAATAGTGTCTCCTTCATCCATGAGCTAACACAGTAATCCTTTCAACCAAAGATTTTGACTGTCTGCTCTATGTAACACACTGTGCTATTCTAGAAAATGTGTATTCTGAAAAGGGTTATTAAACAGATGGTTGTAAGCCATAAGAAAGTGTAAGACATCTCTAGGAATAAACAAGAACCCACTAAAAGAAAATCAAGCGAAATCAACTTCATCATCTATGACAGACGAGACTAGTAAGGTAAAAAATTGTTGTAGGTTAGTTCATTTTGATTTCAGAAAGATGTTTGAGGAAGTTTCTCAAGGAAACGTGATTGACAACATAGATTGCTTAATAATTTAACGAGGTGATGTTTAGTGAGCTTAATAATTATAAAAATGAAAACTAACATTCTATAAAAAATTATTCTAGAAACTGTGCTGTTTAGGGTGGAAATAATTGACTGAATTGCTATGAAAACTTCAGGGAGCTAAAATGTTAAATCTATCGCATTTAGGTAAATAAACAAGTCTCAAGTTTGATCCAGGCACAAGTTTTCCTTTAAGGAATTTGAAGTGGGGGTGCAGACGATGCACAAAAGTGAAAAAACACAGCTTTCTTCTGTTCTGTGAGCAGAGTGATTTATGTTATTCCGATGCAAATTAAGTGCAGAAAAAAAACACAAAGAAATGAACATTCATAGAGGGCTGTGAAAAAGGTTTAAAACATATTTTAGGTTCTGCTTAAGATATTAGCCCAAAATGTGAATCCTTCAAATAGTAACAGGGGTGTATTTTCTGAGCCTAGATAAAATGCCTTTGGCCAGTTTCTTCTCTTCAGGGGAATGTGTATAAGAAACACAGTGCTGGATACAAGTGATATAATAAACTTTGGGGACTCAGGAGGGTTGGGGGGAAGGTTGGGAGGAGATGAGGGATAAAAAACTGGATATTGGGTACAGTGTATATTGCTTAGGTGACGGGTGCACTAAAATCTCAGAAATCACCACTAAAGAGTTTATCCATGTAACTAAAACCACCTGTACCCCCAAAGCTATTAAAAATTTTTTTAAAAGAAAAGAAACAGTTCTGGGTTCTTTGACCAACTGTCCCAGTAATAACACAAGCAATACCACATCCCTAAACTCAAAAGAATATAGTCTCAAAACATAAAAACTGAGTGATTAGACTTAAATTTATACAAACCATCTATCGGAGTTCTTTCTGTTTTCAACCGTTTCTAATTCATGAGGTAATGAGTGACGAATGTTTACTCTATATTGGATTAAATATTACTGTTATACGTCCTGAATTTACTTCTGAAATCTCCAAGTCATCACATTTACCACTCTCTCCCCAAATCCTGGTTTTAACAGCATCTGGCTAGAAGTTGCATGTTTATCCTGCCTGTGCCCTTTTGATGTTACAGACATCCACCAGCCACCTCCCCAACATTTATCTTGGCAGACAAGAATTTATACAAATTTAACAATCCCTCCTGACCTGGATCATTCCCACTGCCTTTCTCTGGCCCTTCTCCAGCAACATTATAGGATTCTCATAGGGCAGTCACAAGGAGTGCATATCCTTTGCTGTGAGGTGGATGCTTGTGAACTCGTCGGTTGGCATGCAGTGTTTTCTCGATAGCAGCTAGGGGATTTGGATTTGATTCAGAAATGAACCGGACATTACCCACACGCAATACTGTAATTCCTCTCTTTGAAGCCGTGATTACAGGGGATGCCAGGTCCTATTTATTTTTGGCCTTTTTTTGTCCAACTTTTCCTTCCCCGATTGTAAACATTCACAATGACCATATAAAGTCCTATCCTTAAAAGAGACACACTTATAGTTTCAAGAAGGTGATATGTGACTATTTCCATTATTCTTCCTTCAAGAAAGATAGATTTACAATATTTTCCTGCCACTTGTCAGAAGAATAAGTGGACAGTTTTCCCATCTTAATATTTGCTTAATATTTCCATCTTAATATTTATAATATTTTATATTCCCTTACTAGTGAAACTTCACTTGTGGGGGTTTGGTATTTTTTATTTATTTGTGTTTTTTTTTTTTTTAGACAGAGTCTCTTTCTGTTGCCAAGCTGGAGTGCAATGGTGCAATCTCAGCTCACTGCAGCCTCTGTCTCCTGGGTTCAAGTAATTCTCATTCCTCGGCCTCCTGAATAGCTGGGATTACAGGCATGCACCACCACGCTTAGCTAATTTTTGTATTTTTAGTAGGGATGGGATTTCACCATGTTAGCCAGGATGGTCTTAATCTCCCGACTTTGTTTTTTTGTTTTTTAATAGACTTTATGTTTTAGAGCAGTCTTAAGTTCATGGCAAAATTGAGAGGAAAGGACAGAGAGTTCCCATACACCCCTTCCCCAACACACACGCAGCCTCCTCTGTTTTCAGCATCCCCACCAGGGTGTATAATTTTGACAAGTGATGTATCAACATTGATGCATCATCACCAAAGACCCTGGTTTACCTGAGGTTTTACTTTTGGTGTTGCATATTCCATGGATTTGGACAAGTATATTCACAATTATAGAATCATGTATCCACCATTATAATATCATACAGAATAGTTTCACCTAGGCTAGGTGTGGTGCCTCATGCCTATAATCCCAACACTTTGGGAAGCCGAGGCAGGTGAATCACTTGAGGCTGAGTTTGAGACCTGCCTGCCCAACGTGGTGAAACCCTATCTCTACTAAAAACACACAAAAACTTAGCCTGGCATGGTGGCACAGGTCTGTAATTCCAGCTACTCAGGAGGCTGAGCCACGAGAATTGCTTGAACCCAGGAGGCAGAGGTTGCAGTAAGCTGAGATTGTGTCACTGTACTCTAGACTTGGTGACAGAACAAGATTCTGTCTCAAAAAAAGAAAAAGAATAGTGTCACCTAAAAATTCTCTGTGCTCTACCTATTCATCCTTCCCTGCACCCCAAGCCGTGGTAGCCACTGATCTTTTTACTGTCTTCATATATTTGCCATTTCCAAAATGTCATATACTTGGAATCATGCACTATGTAGCCTTTCACACTGTCTTTTTTCCCTTAGTAACATGCATTTAAAGACGTGTCAGTTCATGTCTTGATAGTATATGTCTTTTTAGTTTTGAATAATATTCCATTGTACTGCAGTTTATTTTTCCATTCACCTACTGAAGGACATGTTGGTTGCTTTCAAGTTTTGGCAATTATGAATAAAGTGGCTATAAATATTCATGTGTAGGTTTTTGTGTGGACATAAGTTTTCAGCTCCTTTGAATAAATGCCAGCTAATGTGATTGCCAGATTGTATGGTTAGGATATGTTTAGTTTTGTAAGAAACTGCTAAACAGTATTCCAAAGCATAAGTACCATTTTTCATTCCCATTAGCAATAAATTAAAGTTCCTATTGCTCCATAGCCTCACCAACATTTGGTGTTCTCAGTGTTCTGGATTTTTGCTATTCTAATACGTAAGTAGTGGTATCCCGTTGCTTTAATTTGTATTTCTCTATGTTGAGCATGTTTTTCTGTGTTTCTTTGCCATCTGTATATCCTCTCTGGTGAAGAGTCTGTTCAGGCTTTGCCCATTTTTTAATCAGGTGGTTGGTTTTCTTATTGTTGGGTTTTAAACATTCTTTGTATATTTTGGATAACAGTTCTTTATGTAAACACATATTTTCTTCTAGTCTGTGACTTGTTTTCTCATTCTCTTGACAAGTGTTTCTCACAGAGAAGACACTTTTAATGAAGTCCAGCTTAACAATTATTTCTTTCATAAATGGTTACCTTGGTGTTGTATCAAAAAAGTCATCACCAAACCCAAGGTCGTCTAGATTTTCTCCTTCATTACGTTCTAGAAACTTTATAATTTTATGTCTTACGTTTAGATCTGTGATTCATTTTGAGTTAATGTTTTGTGAAGGGTGTAAGGTCTGTGTCTAGATTTATTTTTCTGTTTGTGTCTATATTTATTTTTCTGTTTGTGTGTAGATGCCCAGTTGTGCCAGTTGCGAAAAAGCTGTCTTTATTGTATTGCCTTTGTACCATTGTGAAAGATCAGTTGACTATATTCATATGGGCCTATTTCTCAGCTCTCCCTTTTGTGTTATTGGTCTGTCTGTCCTTTCACTAAGAGGACGCTGTCTTAATTATCCTTTAACAGGTCTTGACGTAAGGTGGCATCAGTCCTCTGACTTTGTTCTCCTTTAATATTGTACTGGCTCTTTTTCCTCTCCATATAAACTTTAGAATCATTTTGCCCATAAACACAAAATAACTTTCTGGGATTTTTATTGGGATTGTATTGACTCTAGAAATCAAATGAGGAATAACTGACATCTGGACAATATGGAGTCTTTCTATCCATGAGCATGAAATAGCTCTCCATTTATTTAGTTCTTCTTCAATAGCTTTTATAGTTTTAGAGTTTTATAGTATTCCTCATGTAGATCTTAATACATATTGTGGTAGATTTGTACCTATTTGGGGGGAAATTAGCATTAATATGTGTTTTTAATTTCAAATTCTCCATGTTCATTGCTGGTACAGGAAAGCAACCGACTTTTGTCAACTGCATTCTGCAACATTGCTACAATTACTTACTAGTTTTAGGAGTTTGGGCAAGACGGTTTATTCTTTTTTTGTTTTGTTTGTTTGGGATTTTTTTATGGGTTCTTTGGATTTTCTTCATAGATGATCATGCCAATACAGTTTTAGTTCTTTCTTCTT
Organism: Cacajao melanocephalus; assembly: GCA_963573385.1. Classification (NCBI taxonomy): domain Eukaryota; kingdom Metazoa; phylum Chordata; class Mammalia; order Primates; family Pitheciidae; genus Cacajao; species Cacajao melanocephalus. Next base: position 40,939 of record CAUYLG010022838.1, read on the forward strand.
AATCTATATTCCTAGCATTCTCTTTTCTTGCATTATTGCATTAACTGGAACTTCCAGTGCAATGTTGAAAAGCAGTGGTGAGAGGGGACATCCTTGCTTTGTACATGATCTTAGTGGGAAAGCTACTAGTTTCTCATTATTAAGTATGATATTAGTTGTGAAATTTTTTTAGATATTTCTTAAAAATTAAGGATATTTCCCTCTCTTCCTTATTTACTGGGACTTCTTATCATGAATACATGTTGGTTTTTGTCAAATGCTATTTCTGCATTTATTGATATAATCAGGTTGTTTTTCACCTTACCATGTTGATATTACAAATTACAGTAAGGAATTTTCAAATGTTGAACCAGCCTTGCATATTTGGGATAAATTTCACTGGGTTGTAGTATATATTCTTTGTATGTATTGTTGGATTTGGTTTGCTAATATTTTGTTAAGGACTTTTGCATCTATGTTCTTAAGTGATATAAGTCTATAGTTTTATTTTCCTGTAATGTATTTGTCTGGCTTTGATATTAGGGTAATGTTAGCCTCTTAGAGTGCTTTAGTATTTCCTCTGTTTCCTCTACTGAAAGTGATCGTAGAGAATTGGTGTAATTTTTTCTTTAAATATTTGGTAGAATTTACCAGTGAATCTATCTGGGCCTCATGCTTTCTGTTTTGGAAAGTGATTAATTATTGATTTAATTTCTCTAATGGATATAGGCCTATTTAAATAAACTATTTCTTCTTGTGTAAGTATTTGGCAGCTCATTGCTTTCAAGAAATTAATTCCTCTCATCTAGATTATCAAATTTGTGGGCAAAATTAGTTCATAATATTCCTTTATCATCATTGTAAAGTCCATGTTTTCTGTAGTGATGTCTCCTCTCTCAATTATTATTTAGTAGTTTGAATCCTTACTTTTTTTCTTAAGTGGCCTAGCTAGAGACTTATTGGTTTTATCGATCTTTTCAAAGAACTAGTTTTCAGTTTCGTTGGCATTCTCTACTGATTTTCTATCCGTAGAAATCAGTTTCCTTGATTTCTACTTCATTTCTTATTATTTCTTTTTTATCTGCTTACTACGGAATTAATTTGCTCCTTTTCTACTTTCCTAGGGTGAAAGCTTAGGTTACAGATTTTAAGATCTTTCTTTTCTAATATATACATTCAATGCTACAAATTTCCCTTTCAGCACTAATTTTGCTGCATCCCACAAATTTTGATAAAAATGTGTACCATTTTCATTTAGTTCAAAATATTCCAAATTTCTTTTGAGATTTCTTCTTTGACCCATGTGTTATTTAGAAGTGAGTTGATTACTTTCTGTTTTGGGAACTTTTCAGCTATATTTATTGTCTTTTAACTTAGTTCCATTGTAGTCTGAAGCAGACATTGTATAATTTATATTCTTCTAAATTTGTTAAGGTGTGTATTATGGCCTAGAATGTGGTTTATTTTAATGAATGTTTCATGTGAACTTGAGAAGAATGTATACTCTGATACTTTTGTCTGAAATAGATGCTCATTATGCCTATGGTATTTTTGAGTTCAACTATGTCCTTTCTGATTTTCTGTCTGCTGGATCTATTTCTCATAAGTACGTGTCAAAGTCTCCAACTATAATATTGGATTCATCTTTTTCTTTTTTAATAGAGGATGAACAATATAATTTAATATAATAGATTTATACTTACAGAGATAAGAAACAATATTTTAGAAAATTTCCAAGTTATGAAAACACATTCAATAGTCTTAATATATGTAAAAATAAATATGTATGTGGATCTCTGCTGAAAACAGAATGGACATAGCTGAAGATAGTAAGCTATTAATAGAAGACTGAGAAAGGTAAATTTCACAGAAATCACACAAATAAATGAATAAGAATATATGTAGGATTTATGTAAAACATGCAAGATAATAATACCTATCTTACAGGGATTCCAGATTACGCCCAAAAACAACAGAAAGAAGTGAGTGGAGTAAGTGATCAATCAAATACGTGAGTCTAAAGTCTGAATTAACCGCTGAGAATTGAACAAAATGAAACAAATCAGACTCAAATTCAGATACATCTTAATGACATTTAAGAATTGCAAGATAAGGGACCAGGTGTGGTGGCTTATCCCAGCACTTTGAGAGGCCAAGACAGGCAGATCACAAGGCCAAGAGATCAAGACCATCCTGGTCAACATAGTGAAACCCTGTCTCTACTAAAAATGCAAAAATTAGCTGGGCATGGTGATGCATGCCTGTAATCCCAGCTATCAGGAGGCTGAGGCAGAAGGATCGCTTGAACACGGGAGGAAGAGGTTGCAGTGAGCTGAGATCGCACCATTGCACTCCAGCCTGGCAACAGAGGGAGACTCCATCTCAAAAGAAAAAAAAAAGAATTGCAAGATAAGCTTGATTTGTTAATATTTTATTTCAACTTTTATTTTAGGTTCAGGGGGATATATGCAGGTGTGTCACATGGATAAATTGCGTGATGTTGAGGTTTGGGGCACAAATAATCCTGTCACCAGAGTGTGAGCATAGTACTTGATATGTAGTTTTTCAACCCTTTCCCCACTCTCACTCACTGTGGTAGTCCCCAGTGACTCATTCCCTTCTTTATGTCCATATGTATTCAATGTTTAGTTCCCACTTACAAGTGAGAACATGCAGTATTTGGCATTCTGTTCCAATGTTAATTCACTTAGAATGATGGCCTCCAGCTGCATCCATGTTGCTGGAAAGGACATGATTTCATTCTTTTTGATGGCTGCCTAGTATTCCAAGATTTGTCAGTTCTATAAGTTTTTGCTTCGCTTACTTTGACACTTTCTTGTAAAGTTTCATTGTTAGGTCTTCTTGGGGAGTGACCCCTTTTTATCATTGTGCAGTGCTGCTCTTTATCCCTGATAAGTTTTTTTTTGCTCTGAAATCTACTGTCTGAAATTAATGTGACTACACCTGCTTCCTTTCAATTAGCATTAGCATGGTGTTTTCTATGTGTTGCCCAAGTTCTTTGTTCTCATTTTCACTTTTTACTATTTTTCTACTTTCAGTGGTTTTAATTGAACATTTTATGTGATTTCATTTTCTCTTTCTTAGTGTATCAGCTTTACTCCTTTTTTATTTTTATTTTTTATTGGTTGCCTTAAAGTGTGCAATACATTTACAACTAACTCGTCCATGTTCAATTAACACTATACCACTTTGTTGGTAGTATGAGTACCTTATAACAGCAAAGTATTCCAAATTCCTCCCTCCTGTCCCTTATATCATTGCTGTCATTTATTTTACTTATATATTAGCTCTAATTATTAATACATTGATACAATCATTGTTTTGAACAAAATGTTACCTGTTAGAGTACTTAAAAATACAAAAAAAGAAGTATTTATTGTACCTTTATTTATGCTTTTTCTAATGCTTTTCCTTTTTATTCCTAATGGTTTTTTGTTTATTTGTGTTTCTTTATATTTCTGGTGACTGAATTAACTTATTAGCAATGAGGCTAATGGAAATCATTTGAGCCTCTCTAAGTCTTTCTCCTCCCTTGACACATTTGGAGGAGTGAGGGAACTAAGTTAATTTCTAATGTCTTTACAGCTCTATTTTTCAGTGATTTTAGTTTAGCCTTTTTATTTCTTTTATTTCTTACAAGATTTGCATACAAAATTGTTAATTAAAAACAATCCACATTGTATCCTGTAGTTGTCTAGCATTTCTATTGTCTTCTCAGTTCTCTTGCTTTTTTTCCAATTTGCCATCTGTCAGTTTGCTGACTTGGCAATATTTCCGCTATCCATGTGCCAGCTTTGCAACCTCTCAGCAAGGCTCGCAGCTCCTTCTGCACAATTTGAAGGTCTTGGCAGAAATAGAACCAGGAAAGCAGAGGGAAATCTTCCAACCAGTGCAGTGCAATTGCTCCCCTATAAAGCCAAGCAGTTCGAGTCCAGCATCCTTGAGCCCATGATTGTGGATGAACTCTCTGTGACTTAATTGAGGAGTATTTATATAGATCAGCTGAAATTAATGGAGATGGAAAACATAAAACCTAGTTATGTGACTTCTTAAAGTTATATTGTGAGTTATGAAGGCTGCATTATTTGAAATGGATTTTGGAATTTAGTTGTGATGAACATTTGAGGATTTAGAAATAGAAAAATAAATTGTGTAAACCCCTAGCTTTCTGCCTGCTTGCATGGAGACCACATAGTTTGTTTGCTTCTGCTACAGTTTCATTGACTTCTCTGCTCTCGTTAATCTTCCCCTCCTTGTTTTCCCCACTTACCTTTCTTATTTCCGTGCAGAATTTCTTTCTTTTAATGTCTATCTAGTCTCTTATTATTTCAATAGATGTTTTGTAGATTTCGCAGCTTAGTTTTGCCTTGGACATCTTCTACATTTACGGGCATCAACTGGGATTGACGTTAGTTTCTTCATGGAAAACAATGGGAACTAAACTGTCTGGTGGAAAAGGAGCTGCCACTAATAGGCTTTTTGTTTTTGTTTCAATCTTCATGGAAAAGTTCGGTTTGCAAATTCTTCCTGCTTTGAGATTTAGGAGCCTTTCCTAAGGAAAAGAGCAGAATTATTTTCTTTATGTAAAATTGTATATGTGTTTAAAATCCTGTCCTCTGTGTGTGTGTGTATGTGTAGTACGTGTGGGTATAAGTAGCCTTAGGAAATAGGTTCAAGTCTTCTTGATATTAATCAGTCGAATATTTTAAACATATTATCTCAAGTTATTTGTTTGAGTATAGTATACATTAAGGGGTTCATGAGCTTTACTTTTAAGCCATTTTCTTCTATTTCCTCTACAAAAGCATTATGCTATAGCTCTCCTGAAATCCATTTAATTTCAGAAGGACTGTATATCACTTTAGTCGAGATGCAATCTGATTTAACTTTATTTTTAAAACAAACAGCACTCCCCCTCTCAGCTTTGTATAATTCATTTTATTAATATTTTGTATCTACCATGCTAGGTTACTGTGAGGCAAAAGCAAATAATAATATTACCCATACTTAACAATGTACTGTGTACCAGGAACATTCTAAACATTTCATGTGTATTTCCTCATTTAATCCTCACACCATTACTATGAGATAGATACTGTTATGATTCCCATCTGATAGATACGGAAGCTGAGACCTAGAGAGGGTAAATCATTTACCCAGGGGCCACCCAGCTAATGAGTAGTAGGAAAGGAATGTGGTGGTACAGCTTATAAATCTGTTTAGCTTCTAAACGGCTTCTGTTCTAGTCTGAGATGAGCCTTACCTAAGCAGCTCAAGCAGGGACAGTGCCTTGTGATCGCTGTTGTAACAGAGATGTGCTGCTCAGACGTCACTGGGCTCAGAGGATCACTGCATCTCACACTGCAGGGTGCTGAGGGCAGGAGGCCCTTCCACAGTGGGGAATATGCTGCTGTCACAGGCACAGCAATGAGATGACACCCTAGTGCCACCCGGCTTTGGGGAATCATGTGCATAGTGGAGGGCAGGGTAAGAACCAAATGAACCCAGAGTGCAGCAGAGGTTACAGGGAGCCGTTGGAGGACATTGTACAAGCAGACACAATGATTAAATTTACGTTCTAGAAAGAACACTTAGGCTTCCATTGAGAAACATTTGGCAGTGGGACCAGACAGGAGTCAGGAAGATTAATCTATGGGTGATACAATAAACAGTGGGTGAAGACTAATCAATGTGCATGAGAAAAAAAAATTCAAATCTAGGGTCTTGGCCATAATTTGGGCTTTCATAAATAGGTGAATGATACTAACTCAGAGAGAATGCTGGAAGGCCAGGTTGGAAAGGAAAGATGGTGAGTTTGATTTTAGATTTCTGAAGTCTGAAATGCCAGCGTCATCTAATCGTGGTATCTACCTGGTGGCTGAAAAGCCATGTCTGGAACTCAGAAAATGTCTGATTTAAAAGAAACAGTTTCTCCTCAAGGTTAGCTGTAAAGCTGTGGATTCAGGCAGTTTGGTTAAAGCCATCCCCATGTGAATTGAGGAGCCTCCAGGGCAGAGGATGAAGCCTTGGCAGTAAGGATGAAGGAGAGGTTGTGTAGAAGCTTGAAAGAAGCCTGCCTGGAGGGAAGAAGCCAAGAGACATCAGGTCTTAGAAGCCAAAACACATCAGGTCTTAGAAGCCAAAACAAGAGCCCCAGTGGCAGGAAAGATAATAACCTGGATTCTTGAGAGAGGTAAAATGAGGATAGAGAAAGTATCGTGAGACTCGCAATTCAGAGGTCCTAGCGACCTTAGGATCATTCAGTAAAGTGAAACAAACAGACCCAGATTGCAGTCTGATCGTGCTGGCCCACGCTGAGAGAAAGTGGGAACAACCATCTCAGACTCCTCTGTTAATGAGAATGAGCATGATAATCAGCACAACTAAGTTTAAATTACAGCCCTGTCATTGACAAGTTGTCTGATCTTATGGTAAGTGTCTTAACGTATCTTGCCTGCAATTTTCTAACATGTAAAGTTAATTCTATGTATCTCAACTCATGTTTGGGAATTAAATGTAAAAAAGATTATATATATATTTAAGTGCACTGTAATTCTTACGGTTGTTATTTCACTGGAATTGTTATTTCACCATGATTCTGAGGCTAAATGGTTAAGTGGGACAAGTGCAATGGCTAATACCTATAGACCCAGCACTTTGGGAGGCCAAGGCAGGATCGTTTGAGGCCAGGAGAAGACTATGCTGGGCAAGAAAAAGAGATCCCTCACTACACCAATTTTCTTTTTATTATTTGGGCATGATGGTATGCATTTGTTGCACTAGCTACTTGGGAGTCTGAAGGGGGAGGATCACTTGAGCCGAGGAGTTCGAGGCTGCAGTGAGTCATGATTGCATTACTGTATTCCAGCCTGGCTGGCAGAATGAGACCTCCAACTCAAAATAATGCAACAAAACAAAAAAAAAGTTGTGTTTTTCTTCCCCATGTAGGGCAAATATTTTAATATTGAGAAATCAGACAACCACTGAGCTTCGGCAATTAGACTTTTTTTTACATGTTATATTTAGATTCTCATAAAATTTCATATGATAACCAGGTTTCTTTCCAATCTCCTCTAAGGCCTCTGTCAACAGTCCTTTCAAGGCAATTCATGTTTCGAATGATACTCTGAGGCTGAGCACGGTGGCTCACACCTGTAATCTGAGGCAGGTGGATTGTTTGTTGCCGAGAGTTCCAGATCAGACTGACCAACATGGTGAAACCCCATCTCTACTAAAAATAGAAATATTAGCCAAGCGTGGTGGTGGGCATCTAGCTACTCAGGAGGCTGAGGCAGGAGAATCACTTGAACACAGGAGGCAGAGGTTGCAGTGAGCTGAGATCACACCACTGCACTCTAGCCTGGGCAACAGAGTGAGAATCTGTCTCAAAAACAAAAATAAACAATAACAACAAAAAACAAATGATAACCCTGAGTGAAAGACTGTAATACATGTTAAATGGACAAAAAATGAAATTTTCATTCAATTGTAAAGTATATTTTATGCTATTTTAATTCTTTGAAAGGATATTTAATGTACATTAGTAATTCTTTTTTATTATTATACTTCAAGTTCTGAGATACATGTGCAGAACGTGCAGGTTTGTTACATAGGTATACACTTGCCATGGTGGTTTGCTGCACCCATCAACCTGTCCTCTACATTAGATATTTCTCTTAATACTATCCCTCCCTTAGCCTTCCACCCCCCAACAGGCCCTAGTGTGTGATGTTCCCCTCCCTATGTCCCTGTGTTCTCATTGTTCAAATCCCACTTATGAGTGAGGACATGTGGTGTTTGGTTTTCTGTTCCTGTGTTAGTTTGCTGAGAATGATGGTTGCCAACTTCATCCATGTCTCTGCAATGGACATGAACTCATCCTTTTGTATGGCTGCATAGTATTCCATGGTGCATATGTGCCACATTTTCTTTATCCAGTCTATTATTGATGGGCATTTGGGTTGGTTCCAAGTCTTTGTTATTGTGAACAGAGCTGCAATAAACATACAAATGCATGTGCCTTCCTAGTAGAATGATTTATAATCCTTTGGGTGTATACCCAGTAATGGGATGGCTGAGTCAAATGGTATTTTTTATTCTAGATCCTTGATGAATCTCCACACTGTCTTCCACAATGGTTGAACTAATTTACACCCCCATCAACAGTGTAAAAGCATTTCTATTTCTCCACATCCTATCCAACATCTCATTTCCTGACTTTTTAATGATCACCATTCTAACTGACGTCAGATAGTATCTCATTGTGGTTTTGACTTGCATTTCTCTAATGACCAGTAATGATGAGCTTTTTATCATATGTTTCTTGGATGCATAAATGTCTTCTTTTGAGAAATATCTGTTCGTATCCTTCGCCCACTTTTGGATGGGGTGTTTTTTTCTTGTAAATTTGTTTAATATCTTTGTAGATTCTGGATATTAGCCCTTTGTCAGATGGGTAGATTGCAAACATTTTCTCCCATTCTATAAGTTGCCTGTTCACACTGATGATAGTTTCTTTGCTGTGCAGAAGCTTTTTAGTTTAATTAGATACCATTTGTCAATTTTGGCTTTTGTTGCCATTGCTTTTGGTGTTTTAGTCATGAAGTCGTTGCCCATGCCTGTGTCCTGAATGCTATTGCCTAGGTTTTCTTCTAGGGTTTTTATGGTTTTATGTCTTACGTTTAAGTCTTTAATCCATCTTGAGTTAATTTTTGTATAAGGTGTAAGGAAGGGGTCCAGTTTCAGTTTTCTGCATAAGGCTAGCCATTATTCCCAACACCAGCCAGTATTTGTTAAATAGAGAATCCTTTCCCCATTGCTTGTTTTTGTCAGGTTTGTCAAAGATCAAATGGTTGTAGATGTGTTGCATTATTTCTGAGGCCTGTGTTCTGTTCCATTGGTCTATATATCTATTTGGTACCAGTACCATGCTGTTTGAGTTACTGTATCCTTGTAGTATAGTTTGAAGTTAGATAGCATGATGCCTCTAGCTTTGTTCTTTTTGCTTAGGATTGTCTTGGCTGTAGGGGCTCCTTTTGGTTGCATATGAAATTTAAAGTACTTTTTTCTGATTCTGTGAAGAAAGTCAATGGTAGTTTGATGGGGATAGCTTCAATCTATACATTACTCTGGGCAGTATGGCCATTTTCACAGTATTGGTTCTTCCTAACCATGAGCATGGGATGTTTTTCCGTTTGTTTGTGTCCTCTCTTAATACCCTGAGCAGTGGTTTGTAGTTCTCCTTGAAGAGGTCCTTCACATCCCTTATAAGTTGAATTCCTAGGTATCTTATCCTCTTTATAGCAATTGTGAATAGAAGTTCACTCATGATTTGGCTCTCTGTTTGTCTACTATTGGTACACAGGAATGCTTGTGATTTTTGCACAATGATTTTGTATCCTGAGACTTTGATAAAGTTGCTTATCAGCATAAGGAGATTTTGGGCTGAGATGATGGGGTTTTCTAAATATGTAATCATGTCACTGGCAAACAGAGACAATTTGACTACCTCTCCTCTTATTTCAATACCCTTTCTCTTGCCTGATTGCCCAGGCCAGAACTTCCAATACTATGTTGAATAGGAGTGGTGAGAGAGGGCATCCTTGTGCCTGTTTTCAAAGGGAATGCTTCCAGCCTTTGCCCATTCAGTATGATATTGGCTGTGGGTTTGTCATAAATAGTTCTTATTATTTTGAGATACATTCCATCAATACCTAGTTTATTGAGAGTTTTTAGCATGGAGGGGTATTGAATTTTATTGAAGGCCTTTTCTGCATCTATTGAGATAATCCTGTGGTCTTTGTCATTGATTCTGTGTATGTGATAGATTACATTTATTGATATGCATACGCTGAACCAGCCTTGCATCCCAGGAATGAAGCTGACTTGTTCGTGGTTGGTAAGCTTTTTGATGTGCATCTGGATTCAGTTTGCCAGTATTTTTTTGAGGATTTTTGCATTGATGATCATCAGAGAAATTGACCTGAAATTTTCTTTTTTTGTTATGTCTCTGCCAGGTTTTGATATCAGGATAATGCTAGCGTCATAAAATGAGTTAGGGAGGATTCCCTCTTTTTGTATTGTTTGGAATAGTTTCAGAAGGAATGATACCAGCTCCTCTTTGTACCTCTGGTAAAATTCAGCTGTGAATCTGTCTGATCCTAGGCTTTTTTTGGTTGGTAGGCTACTAATTACTGCCTCAATTTCAGAACTCATTACTGGTCTATTCAGGGATTTGACTTCTTCCTGGTTTAATCCTGGGAGAGTGTATGTGTCCAGGAATTTATCCATTTCTTCTAGATTTTCAAGTTTATTTGCATAGAGGTGTTTATAGTATTCTCTGATGGTAGTTACTATCTCTGTGGGATCAGTGATGGTATCCCCTTTATCATTTTTTATTGTGTCTATTTGATTCTTCTCTCATTTCTTCTTTATTAGTCTAGCTAGCAGTCTATTTTGTTAATCTTTAAAAAAAAAAAAAACAGTTCCTGGATTTGTTTATTTTTTTTGAAGGGTTTTTCATGTCTCTATATCCTTCAGTTCTTCTCTGATCTTAGTTATTTCTTGTCTTCTGCTAGCTTTTGAATTTGTTTG